>JAMKCH010009273.1:0-80187 GCA_023653785.1 Ophioderma brevispina
ATGGAACACTCCCAACTGTACTGTGAGCAAAGCAGGAGACAACAGTACTTGGGCTAATATGACCAATAACCACACCACAAGGCCGTCGCAAGAATTCTGGGAGTAGGTCTTACTTTTGTTTGTTATTACTTAGTTAGTTTGTGAGACCAAAGTTTTAAATCCGGTTTTGTCCTCGCCTAATGGGGGTGGCCGGATTCACCTCACACTCAGCAATACTGCTGTGTGAGGATTTGTTGGAGCAAAAGATAATTGACCGGATGCCCTTCAAATAAATGGATACATACTCTAATTTACATTTTAATGTCTGAAAGTTGGGTGTCACTCGTTACTTTTCTAGCAAACTCAAGCCAGAATTTTTTATTATGAATATTAATCTAAATATCCTTTCAGCAATTTATTTTACAGTGGACTGAAATTTTTGATGAAAAGTTGTCTAAATTTGCACTTGAATTGGTTTAGATAGGCCCTTGAAACTCGATTATTATTTTCTCGTCCCCCCACACCGCGTTATGATTTTTGGTCCGCGTTAGCGGCCGAGGAATCTGAAAATTAATTCATTATTGTGAAAAATTTCTGGTCAGCATCACCTTTTCAGTCGATAGTGATTTTTTGAGTAAAAAACCCTCTCAGAAGTCGCGGCACTGAGTGCTAAAATAGACCCCATAGGGTTTTCGTTTTTCGTCGATCCCATCCCCCCGTAAGGTTCATTTTTCAGTCACACTGTAAAACACGCATTTAGCCAAATAATGAATAATGAATCAATGAAATAGTTCCCCTCATTAGTGCTGAAACAAATGTGACGAGAAAACTCATAAATTGAGTTCAAAGGGCCATATCTACCAGAAACCTTTCAGATTCAGTGGACAAAACCCAGAAAACCTCAAAAGTAAAGTTTTTGTTGTTATTATTTGGTATTACATAACAGACACAACCAGGACTGTGAATTTCATTCAGATTTTTCATCCAGACAGCCATGTGTTAAAGGCCGACTCAGAGATGTTCCCGATGAGGGCGCCCTCACTCATTTTGTCAACAAATAATATAGAAAATTGTTTGAATTTTAGACTTTTTCAGCATTTTTTTAGAGTTTTTGATCAGTGGTTGCCCACAAGAAACCCCTGTATTACATATGACCACGTTTTTTGGCTATTTCCCTTCAGGTGTGATTGGTAAGCATGTCTAACTACAATAACAAACAAAACAAATCAGTAGTCATGGAAAATAATATTTCATCACTAATCAGACTGAAAGATTTTACAATAAAATGCTAAAAGAAAGTTTTTCCTTCCTGATCCTCTAAAATAACTGGCCTTTAGAAGTGAATTATGACCCCCATCTGACTTTTGAAGGACAATTGGTGCACAGGTTATCCAGTCGTTTCTTTGCTACCTGCCATATGTAAAAACAATAAACACAATTAAGCTCCATTTGAAAGGTGGTTGCTCTGAAAATGGGTTGTTTCAGAGGTAATAATGTTAAATATATTCATTGGTGATTCATTTCAACCCCCCATCAGCTTTGTTCTAGATCAGGCATCTCTGGGTTTAGAGGACTGAGTATCCGTTGGCAACTCTGTTTTTGGGCCTTCTCCTTGCATGGGTCTAGTGTTCGTGTGTAATATCAACAGGGGGTCAAATCATCTGGAAAGGTAAGAACATTGTAATTCTCAATTTTATGCTTATTTAACTGGGTTTTTGATATTTTTGATTTTGGAGTCTTTTGTGTGTATTTAATATAGGTAAGTTGTGGCTAGTGCTCCCCCAAGAAATAATCATTTGAATTGCATTTTGTGTATATATAAGATGGGTTAAGTTTGTCAACTATGCTCCCCCAAGAAAACCAATATAAAATCAAATTTACTCAACCGATTCATTTTTGAAAAATTTGGGATTCATATAAGAATACCTTCTCATCACAACAGTTGTCCAAATTTCAAGTGGCTAGCTTTATTTTGTATGTTTTACTTTATTTAAAACAAGATATCCTTAAAGGTGCAATGAGAGATTTCACATTGCCAATCATGTGCCCCTAAAAATAATGAAAATCCTGATTTTTGCACTGCTATAAAGCTTTCCATCAGTGGCTGCTCACACCCCTGTATTACATAAGGCCTAAAAAAGAAAATTGTTTGATTGGCGTAACATAGAAAAAAATTAGGGTAGGTAGGTCGGATTTTATTTTATTTTTATTTTTTTTTTTTTTTTTTTTTTTTTTTTTTATGTTTCACATACCAGAACACATAATATATGACACACATACAAAAACAAATGGCACATCTTCACTTTTTCTGTAACACATCTTTTTATTTGTCATTTTGAATGTCCTGCAATCCTTTAGAGTGCCAAAGTATGACGTCATTAAATTCCTGTTTTTGCATTTCAGCGTTTTCATGACCATATATCAGTAAAACATGGTGGAAAAAAATAAAAAATATTTAGGGTCGGCAGTAAAAATAGGGTCGGTCGGGTTACGCCAATCAAACAATTTTTTTTTTTAGGCCTAATGACAACGTTTTTGGCTTATTCACTTCGGGTGTGATTGGTAAGCATTCTAAATACAATAACAAACAAAACAAATCAGTAGTCATGGAAAATATATTTCATCACTAAATCAGACTGAAATATTTTACAATAAAATGCTAAATAAAGTTTTACTTCCTGATCCTCTAAAATAATTTACCTTCAAGGAAGTGAATTATGACCCCCATCTGATTTGTAAAGATAAATTGTCACAGGTTAAGCCAAGTTAGTTTCTGCATATATGTAAAGCATAACACAATTAAAGCTCATGTGGCAAATTTGTTACTCTGAAAATGGGTTGTTTATGAGGTAATAATGTTAATTATTCATTGTGATTCATTTCAGCAATTATGTGCTAGATCGCAGCTCTGGTTTAGAGGAGCTGGGAGGCATCCGTTGGCAACTCTGTTTGTGCCTTCTCCTTGCATGGGTCATAGTGTTCTTGTGTATAGCCAAGGGGGTCAAATCATCTGGAAAGGTAAGAACATTGGTTTTTCATTTTAGCTAAACTGGGTTTTGATATATTGATTTTGAGTGCATTTTGTGTATATTTAAGATAGGTAAGTTTGTCGGCTATGCTCCCCCAAGAAATATCATTTTGAGTGCATTTTGTGTATATTTAAGATAGGTAAGTTTGTCGGCTATGCTCCCCCAAGAAATATCATTATAAAATCAAATTTACGCAACCAATTCATTTGAAAATTGGTTCATATAAAGAATAACCTTCAGTACACAGTTTCCAAATTTCAAGTGGCTAGCTTTATTTTGTATGTTTTACTTTATTTAAAACAAGATATCCTTAAAGGTGCAATGAGAGATTTCACATTGCCAATCATGTGCCCCTAAAAATAATGAAAATCCTGATTTTTGCACTGCTATAAAGCTTTCCATCAAGAACATCCCCATCTGAAAGGATTAAGCTAAGGAATATTTCTTTGTACAAAAAAATTTGAAATATTATTTCGTATTGGAGTAAATACAAAATTCGGCCTATATTTTATATATTGAAAAATGAGCGACTCAAAAAACCCTTTGTTTTAATTTTTAAGACATTTCTATAGCCAAATAAAGGTAAAAAATCCATTCCATGTCTAATCTATATGAAATCACTACATATGACACAATAATGGATGCCTCGAAATGGAGTAGTAATTATTTCTAGCCAAGAGGGAAAGGCCCTGAAACTGAACAATGTTAATCTACAAGTTCAGAATAAAAATATACAAAATATATTTTCAGCAATTTGTCAATATTTTGTGCATTTTGCACTGTGCCAAAATCAGTCCCTGTACAAAGTCTATGGGAAATTGAAAACATAAAATTGGAAATATCTAAAAAAATGCATGTTGGGAAAAAAATGAAAATTGGAACTGTAGGGTTCTGTCACTATTACCAACATTTCAACCAATTTTCAACAAAATCTGTCCAGGATGTCATAGCTGATAATCCTACCACAGTGACACAACATGACACAATTGCATTGAGGTGTCGTTAAATTTTAATACCTTACCTTATATAAACAGTATTACTGAAATAATAATTTAATAACCTTGAAAATAGTCACAAGAAATGAACCAAATTGCCAACATTTTGCAGTGGGAGCCAGCAGCAAATACCTCTAATCTTTGACCTGGCCTTTGACCTAAATATGTTCAACTGTTCACATTTTTAAACACAAATATATGTTTAAAATGTGGGGAATATGT
Organism: Ophioderma brevispina; assembly: GCA_023653785.1. Lineage (NCBI taxonomy): Eukaryota > Metazoa > Echinodermata > Ophiuroidea > Amphilepidida > Ophiodermatidae > Ophioderma > Ophioderma brevispina. Next base: position 4,226 of record JAMKCH010009273.1, read on the forward strand.
ATACAGGGTAAAACATTTTCATACCAACCTATTCCATCAGTCTAAAATTACCACAATGTATCAAGTTTGTCTTATCTATGATCATAGTTTTAGTATAGACTTAACATTTATTAATATTCTCAAATATGTTTGCCTAGTTTTATCGCAATAGAAAATGTATGTTCACTCTGATCTGTTTGACACTTTGATGTTTCAAGTTAAAGTGTAAAAAGTTAAGTAGTGGCTCATAGTCCCTGTGCACTTTTGTTACTATTTACCCTATAATTATGGTACTCTAGTCTAAAGGAATGCAACCATTTTAATATTTGGCCCCACAACACAAAATGTTGTGTGGGCTTATGTTATACTGCGGATGGACGGGCGGATGGGCAGCAAAAGTACAAACTAAACAGATTACTCATTTTCTGCACAATTTTTTGTTTATAGTTAGTCCTCTTCATTTGAATAAATATCTAAATTCACCCCATTGGTTGGACTTGCAGGACCATTGTTTTCTTCAAGTGACATGTTAATAATTTAATCTTTGTTTCAATAATGAAAATGAACTGGGGCATGAATAGAAATTAAAACAACAGAATTTAAAATTGTGTATTTTCAACACCCCCAAAAGAAATTTGTGAAACCTGACACTGTTTGATAGTCTTCTTAAAATAGTGTGTTTCCGACTATGCAATGTGTTTTTGGCAGTTAACCACACCAGGGCTACATCCTAGGTAATTTTTCCGGGAAATGCTTTCATGTAACAATCGTTTCCTGGTTGATAAAACTTTGGTGTTAAAGGTGCTTGTTCCAATTTAAGTGAAGAGAGGATTTCAGTAGCTTCCCACAATGCATTGCTTCCAATGGAAGTTTTTGTACAGCTACTGATGTGAATCGTTAGTGATTAGACATGGCTAAATTGACAGTACTGATCACAAACTTGCATTTTAAGAGTGTTTCATCTCTAACGATTCACATGACTACCTGTACAAAAACTTCCATTGGAAGCAATACATTGTGGGAAGCTACTGATATCTTCTCTTATTTAAGTGTATCATAATCTCTATTTGATATGAGAGCTTAGCACTTGCATACACACACCACTTAACTTTTGATGGAAGAAGTGATCTTGGAAGGGCATACCCAGGCCTGAACTTGAAGGATCTCTGGGTGCAGTTGGGGTGTGGGGACCTCTGATAGTGATACATACAAAAAGGGCTGATTTTGTATACTTTGGTAAACCCTGGGGTGCTTGCGCTGCTTCCACGGCCTGGTTGGGTATGCTGGTCTATTGTATATTGCAGCTGCCATTTATTATTTACATTTCCATCCATGTACATCACGGGTGCTGGTTCCGATAGTCTTTGGGACTCGCAAATTACCTTGAAGTATTACCAATTTTGATATCAGATGAAAGGCCAAGTAGATGGAAAAGGGGCATACGAGCACATTTTCTGTTGACCCCTGTACTTTTTGCCAAACCACATACCCCAACCACATACCCGCACAGCAACCCCTGTGCGAAACTCCCCCACCACCCCACCCAACCCACCCCAACCCGCACAGAAGTTGCTGTGCAATATCTTCCTAGATACCCCAATGCACAGCAACTTTTTTTTTTTTTTTTTTTTTTTTTTTTTTTTTTTTTTTTTTCCAAAAAAAAAATTGATTTATAAAATTTGGAAATATTGGAAAATCAAGATGGCAGCAGCCCAGAAAAATCCGAAAGGCGACAGAGATTCGAAGCCCGTGTGCAAAAGCAAAAGCAAGCAGTTCAAAACTTTGACGCGCTAGAAGAGGGAAAAATCTACACCCTCAAGAAATTCAAGTTCACCGATACCAAATTCGGTGATGGCTGTATCGTCACTCTGGTGGACGATGACTCCAACGATAAGTTCAAAAGTCTACGCCCCGAAAGGCCTCATCAAACGTCTAAAAACCCTGGACAAATCGAGAGACCTTCCGGCGGAAATTCAATCCAATGGCAAGAAAAAATGCAAAGGGCTCCAAAAAACGTGAATACTACGATTTTGATTTGGTTCTGGCTGCCTCAGAGTCCGAGTCCGATTCCGACTCCGAGTACGACTCTGACTCTGGCTCCGAGAGTGAGTAAAAATATCCCGACTGGATAAAATTCCAGCCGGGATATTTTTTTTTTGAAAAATAACATATAATAAAAAACATGGAAGCATTCAAAATCTATCACAACGTTGAAAAAGAAATCACTATCGAGTCCAAAGTTGAAAATGATCATCTTTTTGTTTTCTACAAGGACCAGTGGATTAGACTTTCTCATAAAAAGAATCCAAACAAATTTTTTTTTTTTTTTTTTTTTTAAAATCTACACCCTCAAGAAATTCAAGTTCACCGATACCAAATTCGGTGATGGCTGTATCGTCACTCTGGTGGACGATGACTCCAACGATAAGTTCAAAAGTCTACGCCCTGACAAGGCTCACAAACGTCTAAAAACCCTGGACAAATCGAGAGACCTTCCTCTGAAATTCATCCATGGCAAGAAAAAATGGCAATGGCTCCAACAACGTGAATCCTACGATTTTGATTTGGTTCGCTCCTCAGATTCCTGATTCCGACTCCTGATTACGACTCTGACTTTCTGGCTCCGCGAGTAGTAAAACTATCCCGACTGGATAAATTTCCTGATCCGGATTTTTTTTTTGTTGCTGTGGCGTTGGACCGCACCGCACCACCCCCTCCCATACCCCGCCGCCATGCCACCCTACCCCACAAGAAAAAAAATAAATCCCGACTCTTGCCTAACGAAGGCTCGCTTTGGAGCACCATCTGTTAGGTATACAAATTGGGTAGCCACATCCACCGCAGAGCTTATTTATAGAGCTTGCGTCCTTTTCCAGGTCGATCAATTGGAAGAAATAACAAATCCGCCTGATGACTTCATTGGGAACACTCACATCGAATTTTGCTCGTGGAATGTACTTCGGAGCTGACAGATAAATCTGCCACAAAGCCGCTTTTTCAAAAATTGTCTAGCTGCTCCGTACGCATCCTTGGCTTCCTTCCGCTAGTTTGTCAATAGCGGAAATTCCTTTCCAGAATCCTTTGGTGATATAAATCTTGGCGAGTTATTGTCGCATTATTTTTTAAAATAAAACCAAAGAATGATCGTATCTTTTTGGATTTACCTGCAATTCTTTTCGACACCCGAAAGAAGATTCATGCAGAGGCCAAATTTATGGCTCGGTCCTAGACGAATAAACAAAGCAAGCAAAACAAGGGATTTTTTTTTTGTTGTTCTTTCATTTGTACAACTACAAAGTGACTAAATTCTATATTTTTTCCAGCGCTTACTGACCTGTAGGAAGGTCATATGTTACCATGCTGATGTAGTCGTTGATAGAAATGGTGTCATATTGCTACTGGGTGGCCATAGACAGTACTGCCAGCATGTGCCAGTGTAGAGTGTACACGTAGAGGCTGTGGCTGCTCTCAGCCCAAAAAAAACCCCTATTATTTTCATCACTTCACTCTCCCATGGTTTGGACAAGGGCAAATCAACCTGTGAGACCCCGTCCTTCGGAGGGGACGTTAAGCTGTAGGTCCCGTGTATGGGAAAGTCACATCCATACCTGCTGTCACCTAGGTTCGAAAAGATAGGGTGTTAACCCATAGCTGTCCCTTATCCATCCGGTGCTGTTGTGTCCTTGGCAAGATACTTCGTCTCAATTGCTTCGTCACCCCAAGCGACCAGTGGGGAGCTGTTATGGGGAAGTTACAATCTAGTGGCTGATAGGTGCTGCGCTACGGTTGCACCCTATTGAAGCGAAATGATTCGGATGATTTCCTAGTGACAGTTTAATAATTATCGGACCTGGAGCCTTCCGGCTCAGGCGTGAGGAAAAACATCTTCCCCCGCATCTTGACTATCAGAACTTTAGTCACCCGCCCCGTGTCCCCTTCTGAGACACGTTTCGCGTCATTAGTAGTATAGGAAGGTTGGCTTTCGAGATAATGTCCTCCAATGCTTGTTTTTTCCCCCAGCTCAATTCCAGCTTGCTCACCCTCAGACCGAATCTCTCGCTCCCTATCAGCCGTCAGTTCTAGTTAGATCTGCAGGGGGGGTTCTATTCTTGATCCCATCCGTGTGATTTCTTATAATTCCAGCCTCCCTTAGAATTGGATAAATTCTTCGTTACTACAGTCCCCATCCTGTCAGCTCAATTGGACACTAAATCTTTCACGGTATTCAGACTAGACTCATCGGTTCTTTTGATGCTCTTGTGTTTTCAACTTTTTTTCCTCGTCCGCCTTTCAGAGAGCCCGCTGGCTGCGCTTATCATTCCACCAACAATTGCCACCCCTCCAAGAGGAATGATACGGCAGCACAACCCACTTGCATAGGATCCACTGTCCCCCAGTTCCTGTAGCGACTGCAACTAGTCCAGAGACTTGAGGGAGATTTGTCGAACACATTCCATGCGGTCTTGTATTTTCTCCTAGCTTATCTCGGTGATCTACTTCACCTTCCAAAAATTCTCTGATTTTCGAGATTGTTTTAGTCGAAACTGCGCTACACTCGTTTCACCATCCTGACCTGGTGGAAGATCAGGATAAATTTTCGGTGCGCTATGTTGCTTCATCTTTTATTTATTAGATAGCACTTCATCGCCGTAAATCTTCACGTGAATCTCGACGAAGTGTTTGGATGATTTCCGATTTTGCTGAGATTGTTTGTCATAGAGCTCTAAGCCTAGTGTTCGATTCCCCCTCATGAGTCTGTTAAGATTCCCTAGTATTAGGTTTTCATGCATTGTTTCATCTGAACACCATTCACCTAGAAGCATACTTTGTTATTGTAACTGGATCGCGATGTGATTGGTTTGTGGTATCCGGGAGATAGTTTCGGTTTCAACTGCACATTGCCCATCGGATGGAAATTGTGTATTGTGAAGGGAACCCTCTTCCCACTGATCGAATATAGAACGGTACTTTGCGTTGGATGCATGAATTCCATATTGATATGTATCGGTGTTGTCGGTGAATCCCAGGCTTGGCAGAATATAGAATCAGGGTTGGGTATTACAGGGATAAATGACTGTCTAAAGCGTAGTGTTCTGGCCCATGGTCCCATCATATAGAAGGCTCAACATTCTTTGTGATCGAATATTCACTGGATTGTCGTTGTACACCTTTCAGAGGATCTCGAATATTATTTTGAATCTGCACTTGGAGTCATTTGCCAGATTAATGTCTTTCTAGCCTCTACGGGAAACGTAGGTTTTGGTTCCATTTGCTGAGAAAACAATGTATATCCGAGATCGTAAGGTTTTACGTCGTGTTCTGTGTGTGCCGAGCGCGTACCACGTAACCATGATTGTTCAGAGCCTCCATCATGAGCGGTGGAACCACTATTTTCACATTGTGAAGTCCAAGATCCAAATCCCAGTCATTTCTCCACCAGCCTTGTCCAACTTGATGCTATTTAGGTGAGAGACGAAATTTGAAAAATAGGCCAGCCGTTGACAGCATCGTTCATTTCAGTCGGATCAGCCATTCCACTAGTTGTTTGTTCCCCATATGATTCGACCGGTCATGCGAAGGGCTTGTTATGAGTGGATATACTGCATTTTCATCGAGACCCGCAACCTTGACTTCAGAGGCATGGATGGGGTTGGTCCTCTCGAATGTGTTGAGGTCCTGAGAGGTGTTGGAAAGGTGATGCCATCCCAGTTGAGCTCTTGGAGTTTTCACGCAAGTTTTTGTCAATGCGCTGGTAGACCGGCCGGCCAAAGGACCAAACTATGACTTTTGACGGCGTTTTTTGTTACAAAGGGTCCAACTAAGTGGATTCATCCACATGGGATGTAATCAATGTATGGGTGTTGGCCTTTCTACTTTTTTAATTTTAGGTAAAAAATGGCCAAAAAAGGTAAATATTGTCCAAACATAGGTAAATCAGTCAAAATGCATTCCTTTCTCAAATACTCTATCAGCACATGTCAATTTGCCTTCAAAGTCCAATTTTATAAATTTGTGGGTCAAAATGGCCAAAAAAGGTTTAAAGTGTTCAAAAAATAAGGAAATCAGTCGAAATACATTAACTTCTTATAATAATACGTTATAACGTATCCATTAACTTCAAAGGAGTCATATTTAAAGTAGATAACTGGAACCCATTCCGATTGATAGATTTGGGGTAAATTGGCCAAAAGTGAAATTGTCCTAAAATGGATACCTTAGTCCCAATACCTTTTTGTTTCACAAAAAAAATGCGCTGCAGTTACATCTCAAGGCAGTCAATAAGTACCTTTAGTGTTGCATTCTATGTTTATATTTTAGATCAAAATGACAAATAAGAGTCAAAATTGTCCAAAATGGTAAAGCACTTGTATCCAAACGTGTCATAATAAGTGGATAGAAAGCTAGTGGTTTAAGGTCCATGGACATGCTTTCAACATACTTATAATACCACCAAAAATGGTTTTATTCATAGTCTGTTTGGTATCAATGTAAAATATGCATGAAGCAGTAATTGAGAAACCGTTTTTATATATTTAGATAAAAATTTGGCATAATATCATGTGTTCGGAACACGCTTTCAAAGGAAATTCCAAATGAAAGTGATTATCGGGCTGGCCAAGCGTGACCCGAGTGACGTCCCGAGTAACAATACGCGATAACGCGTCCATGATCGTCATCGTGGAACGTACGTGTGCGTGGCCCATTTTCTTGCATACGTACCATAGAAATAGGCCGTTGACTTCTCGTGATATGCGTCGTACGTGCTTTTCATATGGCATAATTTTTTCTTGCTGTTGGTGCCTTAAAATTACGATAATATTGCGCTGTATGTCGCCGGGTGCACCAGCGGCTACCGTACCAACAAGGCGCAATCAGAAATAATAGCTTTATTCAAATTGCCAGACAAAGAAACGGACAAGGAGGATATCTGGAGTGTGCGATGCGGTTAGCCCACGTGTGAGCTTTGTTAAATTGTTATTCTGACGTCATTAAACGGGGCAAATCCAACTCCGCATACTTGATACGCCGTTCGCGAAACACAGGAGAAGCATCCCGTTATGATTGGTATATTATCCTTGAAAATGTAACCACTTTCCCGATGTTTCACTTTTAAAATCTGTGTTGAGATATGATCAGGATACCGATGAGGTACGAAAATGTAAGAATTAAGAAAGTTACTCAGCCGTTTGTCCAGGACCTTAATGACAGATTTTGCGTTGAAATGGCCAAGATAACATAGGTTATTTTGCCTTTTCAAAAAGGTGAAAAGAGTGCTAGCCATACAGATTTCTGAGTCAAAGTGGAATAAATGGGACCAAATTTATCCAAAACTGATCAAAATCAATTAAAATGGGTTGCAAATAACTTTGTCCTACTTGACATATGTATTCCTTTTGCACAAGACAGAGTCAAAGATATTTCTTAGGCTATACAGTAGAATAACCAAAATTAAAATATTCAATAAAAAATCAATCAAAAAACTAATAATGTTCCTTTGAAATTATTAATCCACTTCTGATGAACCCAATTACTACATACATGTTATAATCAGTTTTATACTTGAATTTTTTGTTGTGATATGCAAGTTGATATTTGTCCTCTACATCTGTTTCTAAATTGGAAATTGGAAAGAATTTAATTCCACGAGAATTTACTCTAGGCTACTCATACGGCTTTTGTACGTGTAGTATTATGTGTTATACACCGTATTATCAAGGGGATAAGAGTAGGCTGCTCTTGTTTTAATTTTGGACTGGGGTTGATCAATATTAAGATAAAAACAATATCCATCAAGCCTGTCCCATTCTGTTGGAGATTCACAGGCCTGTGTCAGTGGTGGATTGTGAATAATATTGCAATAGGCCTAACACATGAGAGCCTTTAATTATTTTGCTCAACCGGACCAGGTCCGGAGATGACATTTTGGTGATTAAAACCATAACTGCAGTAAAATTGGACAGTGACTGTATTCCCATTTTGAGGTTATTGCTTTACAAAATATCATCTGACCTTGTTACAAAAACACTCAAACGCGCGATTAGCATCTTATTTTGCAGTGTTAAGAAACAAATTGAATATATTTTTCCTCATTGTAATTATGCATTACAGCCAAAATACGTTCTTTAGTAGTTTTTAACATTCGGATCATATCACTATGAGTAACCGTAAAAAGGACTAAATAATACATAAAAGTTTTGATTTATTTATTTCTTGTCCCCTCCAAGGAAAGTGCATCATAATGGCCAACCGCATTGTCATTTTCATTGTACTCTGGTGACGCGAATTAATGACCTGATAAAAATTTGACAAATGGGCAATAGAGCTAATATACCCATTTGTGGTAAACCTCAAAGCTGAGGATTGGAATACCAATTTTGCTAATTTAACTGTAATTTGTCTTTAGGTATGTATATTAAAACGTTCTGAGCACTTTTTGCTCAATGGCCCGTCCGTCTACGTGGGGTTTCTATCGACTGGATATATCGATCTAGTGATAGACCATTTGAAGCACTCATCTCTTCGTTTTTGAGATTGATGAGTGCTTCCTTTTTGGCTATCTTGTCCGGGAGTGGAATGTACGAGAACCCTCCCATGGGTGTAATCATTTACACCATTTGAATTCCAAGGACACGACGACTCGAACACCCATCCGCTTCCTTGATTCTGGAATTTGTCTATCCTTTCCAAAATGTGGCTTTCCACCTCGCGTAGACTCTCAAGATCGTGACTTCCAAATCACGTCCGGTGTTTCATCACCTTTATACCTGAGTCAGTGGGTCGTTCTAAAAAAATCATCACATCTTTTCCCGTTTGCAGATCGTTTTTTTTTTTCATTTTGGCATCTTAAGACGAAAGTTTTGCTTTGTGTTTCTGTTGCTTCCTCAAAGGCTAATCACGCTGTTCTTCAGGTTGACAAGACTTCAGGGGCATATCTGGTTTTTCCATCTATCACGATACTGGTGGCCATTAGGTGAAGATGAAAATTCTTGTCAAGGATGTTTAAAAGTATGTCTTTCTTCTCGAGGAGGTACTATTCGATATCAAGACATCTGAAGTTAGGATATAATTTTCCCTCAAAGTTTCGATAAGATCAAGCTTTTTTCAGCTTGAGAATCCACACGAAGCACCAGTCATTTTTTCAATCTCTTTCAGCTCTCGCGCAGTGAATTCTCCTCGTCTCTATCCTTTCAGCTGTGATTTGTTCTCGTCTCTGCCTTCTTTCTATTCTTTTCTTTCTTCATTTCTCGTTGAAGCTGGATCGTCTCAGAAATTCTAGAAGTTCAACTTTTCATGCGTTGAGTAACCGCTGTAATCCATGTCTTTGGCCGTATTTTTTGTCACCTCCTTGGTTGAGAGCTTATTGAGCATCACTGCTTTGATTTTTCAACCTGGTACGATATTTCCTGCGTATCGCCATCGTTTCTTTGATTATAGGGCTAATTTTTTTTTTAATTTTTTTTTCTTAAGCCAAAAAAAAAAACTCAAAAATTTTGAAATTTTTTCTTCAAGTAGTATTTTGCTAGCTTTTTTTTCGAGAGTCCTTAGTCTTCTCATAACTCTTTGCTGTATTTTTGGAGCGGGTAAATCGTAACTAACTCTCTCCGAGTTGTCTACAAAGCTCAGCTCCACCTTTCATTTTAATGTATTAGGTACATAAAATTTGTTTGGATTCTTTTAATAAGAAAGTCTAATCCAACTGGTCCTTGTAGAAAACAAAAGATGATCATTTTCCAACTTTGGACTCGATAGTGATTTCTTTTTCACGTTGTGATAGATTTTGAATACTTCCATGTTTTTGATTATATGGTATTTTTCCACAAAAAAACCCGGCTGGAATTTTAATCCATCGGATATTTTTTACTCACTCCGGAGCCAGAGTCCCAGAGTCGTACTGTATCTCGTAGTCGGAATCGACTCTGAGGCAAGGCAGAAACCAAATCAAAATCGATTATTCACATTTTTGTGTTAGCCTTGCATTTTTTCTTGCATTGGATTGAATTCCGCCGCGGAATGTCTCTCGATTTTTCCAGGGTTTTCGACGTTTATGAGGCCTTTCGGGCGTAAGACTTTTTGACCTTATCCTTGGAGGCATTGTCCACCAGAGTGACGATACAGCCATCACAGAATTTTGGTATCGGTGAAATATGTAATATTGCTTGAGTGTAGATTTTCCCCTCTTCTAGCGCGTCAAAGTTTTGAACTGCTTGCTGTTGCTTTTTGCATTTGGGGGCAACGGGCCTCGAATCTCTCTCGCCTTTCGGATTTTTTCTGGGCTGCTGCCATCTGATTTTCCAATATTATTTCCATTTGTTAATAAACAATTTTTTTTTTTTTTTGGCAGAATTTTGGGGTTTGGGGAGGGGTTTGACGATGGGTGCTGTGCATTGGGTATCTATGAAGATATTCACAGCACACTTCTCTGTGCGGGTTGGGGTGGTTGGGTGGGGTGGGGGTGGTGGGGGAGTTTTGCGCACAGGGGGTCTGTGCGGGTATTTGGTTTGGGGTATGTGGTTTGGCAAAAAGTACAGGGGTCAACCGAAAATGTGCTCGTATGCCCCTTTTCCATCTACTGGCCATATTTTTTTTTTTTTTCATTCTGTCTTTAAATTTCGGGCTCAATCCATTCATTCATTCTGAGAGACGGACAAAAAAATTTCTTTCAGGTTTCCATTAATATTAGCACAGGAGTGGAATAGGGCGTTGCAATTAGTGGCTGGGATTGTACAATGTTAAAATGAGGTACAGGGAACGGAACAAGAGTACAGGAACGGAAGGACCACTGCATTGCTTAGGAATTTCACTACACATTGACACTGGGGGCAAAACAACCAACTCCTCTTTCAATAATATTATTTGCCATCAATTAAATTCCAGTGCTGCCTTGATCTGTAAATAATTTGACTTCTAGGGGAACATGGAAATCCCTTTTTTTGTCAAGTTTCGTGTACATTTTAGGCATAGTAACTTGGTGCTGCAATGAAAGAAGGATGTAATGTGCGTCGCCCGTAATGAACTCGTCTTTCATTGGGTGTGTGGGATACTTAGATATTCAGCTTTATCTGGATTTTAAAAATTAGGTAATTTAAAAATGTGTTCACAAAAAAATGTTAGCATAAGCATTATTTGTCAAAAGCACTGGGCTGGGTCAGTATTGCCCCTTGTAAAAACTTGAGGCCGATTAATAATTTGTGGGAATTTAGGCAAGTTTGGTATAATAAATCATATACACGTGTTTTCTTTTATGATATTAAAATTTCCCATCACATTAGAGTTGCAAACTTGTGTTTCATGGCAATCTGGTTCAAGATGTTTCTGGGAAAGGTGATCATCATCCTCTTAAATATTAATAAAAAAATGAGCCCCTCTTACTCCACCCCAACTAACCCTTCCCCTCACCTCACCACCCCCTATAGATCCTCTTCACCCTCTAATCTATCCCCGCCCCATGTTATTCTCCCTACCCCCCACCACCCCCCCCCACCCCCCCCACCCCCCCCCCCCCCCCCCCCCCCCCCATAACATAATTGAAACATGCCAATTTTGCCAGCCCGTCACAGTCACCCATCCCAATTCTTTTGTTCATATTTTTTAATAGTTCCTTCATTGGAAATTTACCATCACGCAATACCACTCCCAATCAAGTATATGGAAGTTTCCATGGTCCAACAACTGCCACCTCTTGAGTAAACCACAGATCATGAGAAAGGGCCCAGGTCCGGCGGGTGCATTAAACCCTATGGTATCAAAAAACATCAATTAACAAACCCCAATGCACCGAGTGAGGGAAAAAAATGCACTAATTCCCTGATGTAGCGATGCGTAATCAACGAACACCACATATGGCCAGCGACACAGTCGTAGTTTGCAATCCCTGGTCACATGACTGGGACCCCAGAGGGCCTGGTTCAAGATAAGCCAAATTTTGACTTTCACCTTTCCTTCTTCCCTTATTCTTTCACTCCTCTCGGCGAGGCCTTAAACAGATGGGGCAATTAAATACCATAGAATATGTTCCACACTCACAAGTAAAATACAGTGCTGTATGCATATATGATAGTAGTTAAACCAAAGTTTTTAACCATCCGGTTTTTGTCCCCGTTAACGGAGGTGGCCGACAAATCCTCACACTCAGCAATACTGCTGTGTGAGGATGTTGGAGCAAAAGATTATTGACCGATGCTCCTCCTGGTGCCTATCCAGTTCGGCGGTGGGCCTAGGCCTTTGGGCCCCAACTATGCCCACCATACCAGGCAGCATACATGTGCTGGATGGCGCCAAGCTCTACAGAGCTGACGCCCTTGTAGGTAGTCTTCTTTTCATTTACAGGGTAACAGCTACCTCCTCATCAGATTTCTTAGAAAATCGATGGGGGTGACGGTTTAGCAGCCGGACAACTCGGCCCTGGGACAGGTAGTACAGGATACCAGTAACAGGTCCTCAAAGAAACCGACCTGACAAAATTAAAAGCTCATAAGGGAAACAACAATTGAAACGCCAAAATATAGATTTTAAAATTGAACGACGGTAATATACAAGGTAGTCTATTAAAGGGGTACGCTGAGATTTAGAGGATACAATTCTCTCAAGTTTGCACTTGCTAGGTGTAGAACCACCCTCCTGAGAAGGTTCAAACATTTATGGACAACCAAGTAGAAAGGGAAAACCAAAAAATTTTGAAATAGCCTGCTGCCCTCCTACTAGGCTTCCACAGAGAAGCAAGGTTTGATTTCTAAACGTAAAAACAGTTGTATTTACTTCATGTGTGATTAAATTACATTGGAAAAGCATTCTAAATATGCAAAAATCATGGTTCATGTCTCTTCAAAAGTAACAAAACTTGATTTTATTAATACAGGTTGTTTATGTGACAGCCACTTTCCCCATGTGGTATTACTGATAATGATCATCCGCGGACTCAAATTAGAAGGGCGCCCTTGGTGGAATCATCTTCTAATAAAGCCGGACTTTTCCAAGCTAAAGAATGCCTCGGTAAGTTAAAAAAAAACAACAAAATTGCTACTCGGTCAATTGATCATACTAAACCTACAAGAATGTGAAGAAACACTGCTTAGATTGTTAATGTTAAATGTATTTTCACATTCATTTTTTTCCTTCAAAAGAACTTTAGTTTCAGTAGCATTGTACCATGGTACATTGCTGTTGCATTTTCAGTATTGCATAAATATTGGTATATAGTAGTTTATTCCAGGATATGTTTTGTATTTGTACAGGCCTTGTGGATCTAGACTTTAATTAGACAACTTCATGAAAATAATATGAAGTGATAAAATTACAAAAATAATTTAGCTCTCTAAATTTGGTGTATTCAAATTGGTGTAGTGTTTGTTATTTGTTGTGGGGGGGAGATGTAGGCAAAAATGGCGTTTTAAGATGTAAAATGACAAAAATTTAAAAAAAAAAATACCAAACTTCGAATCTGTATTATATTTAGTGTAGGCCCACATATAGATTATTTTATTTACATGTAATTTGTAAGGGAAGCAAGGAAGAAAAATATTAAGAGTGGACTCATTGTTTAATCTTCATTGTAAGTTTCAAATGTTGGCATCTGACAAGCTGTATTTGTGTACATAGCCAGTTTCCGTATTACCCTGTGGTCTACCACCTTTTCAGTCTCTGACTGAGCTCATAACACAGAATGCTGATAAACCTTTTGAATAAACCCAATGGAAATCGACCTATATCTGGAGACATCTGTAAGCTTTTAACCATGCCTCGGATTGGCTCATTTTATCATGCAACCCTATAATAAACCAACCAAATTGGCCCAAAGTACCACCACTGCAAGGGAAAGGAAGTACTACCTAGTCTGAACTTCCACTATTTTTCTTGATGTGTATGAAGGTATGCTTGTGGGAATGGAGACTTCAAAATTGTGTTTTTATTCAGGGCGGTATATGAAAATCAGCACAATTACTACTGTGGCATGTCTCTCTCATGTGACTTTATTCTGCACCTATAGAAGTTGCCAACAGGGTATAATGTAGTATGCCAGGAAAAAAATGAGCAAGATTCATGGATAAACCAACTTAGCAATTAGATGTAGCCCAACTTTTATTACGAAATCCCCCATTATGAAACAAATCATTAACAAAATAAAGCTCTTTCTCAAGGGTGGGTTGGTTTGTGCGACAAATACCAACACAAAAATGACTATTTAATTGGTATGGGGGCATTGAGCAGCCACAAGTATTGGGGATATCCTCTGTCATTACCAAATGATATGCATATTACGAAGCGCTTGCATATTTGTTCTGATGGCAGCCAATAACAAAATGTTTCCCCTCACAAAATATTATGTGAATGTTTAATGAGTGCTCCTACAGAACTGAAAAAAAATCTAGTATTCTTCTTTAGCCAACTAGAAGCAAGAAGTGAAGGTTTTATTGGCTACTCTGGAATAGTCACGCACACAGGTACTAACACAAAGAAACTGGCTGTGTATACCATTAGTATCCAGACAATTATGGATGGGAAATACGATGACTTAAGGTGACAGCTCATCATGAAAAATGTAAAGCAGGTTGTTTTTATGTCATGAAACTTTGACAAAGTCCCTAGGACAAGGTTCCACATCAGGGGGTGTTTTGAATTGATCCCACAATACAATGTAACATGCCCATACTGTACTAAACATGTCAGTACTTAGGGATAAAAACTGTTCAAGAAGTTTGAGAACCACAAAACATTTCATGATCTTGATCAAAATTCCGTAAATACTAGCACTTTTTGGACTAAAATGAGTGTAAAAGTCAGGGTTTTTATGCATTAAGAATAGGATTTTTGTGGGATCACATGGCCTTATTGAGGTGAATTTTCCCAAAATGGGTACATTGTGTGATGGACTCAATGCAGCTTCTGATTCCACACTTCTCCAGTTTAACCACTAAAAGTATGAAAAAGTAGGACAGGAAATAACAATGTATGCTTTTTGGGCTGTCTACATTAACGTCACACGTTTGAGTAGGCGGCCATTTTGAGGTGATGATTCCCTTAGACCACCGTGTGAGCTGACACCATTACCATATTACCCGAAATGATGGCAGGAGACCTGGACCAAATGACCTGGATGAATACATGGCCTTATAGGTTATTTCTGGTGTAAATTGTATGTAGTTTCTAATTCTGTGACTTAAAATGCATATTTTGCATAGTTCTTAAGTACATTTTTGACAAAAATAGCCATTTTTACACAAAATTTTAGTGCCTTGATTCAGAATTGCTCGTACCAATGACGATGATCCATCAATCACTTAGGCATTGATTTAGTTTTTGAGTGAATGATAACATCCTATCACTAGGACATGACAAAAAAATTGCAGAACTCAATTTTCTTGTGACAAATGAATGAGAACATTCACAAAATTGAAATAAAAGGTGCTACCCTCAATTTGTTCATTTAATAAGCTAAATGCTGCTAAGAAATTTGAGATTATTTTTTTGTTACCCTACCCTTTAATTTTCAAGGGCATGAAAAAATACAGGTATTTGTTTTTAAAAAAATCTGGCTCTGAAAAATAATTGACCTTCATTCTTAACATTGACACTGATATGCCCAAGACTCTGTTCAATAAGTTTGATATATTTTTGCTTGCATTGCATATTTGATAAAACATGCTATTTTTTAACAATTCTGATTTAACCATTAACATCTCCTGCATGTGAAACATACAGATCAAAAAGGCACTGTAGACATTTCTGATTCAGCACAAAATTAAACAATAGAAAGTGTATTATAGTATTTTAGCAGTCTTCATTTTGGCCATTTTGGTAGTTAAACAGTGGACAAATCTTGAACCTTGCCCTAAGTATGTCAGTAAACTGCCATCATTTTCAGTTGACGCAGACGTAGCTTGGGACAAACTAATTTTAGAATAGGTACGTCAGAAAAAAGTGCTAAGTAAGCGACAGAGCTATAAGGTAGAAAGGTATGCTGCAAAATTATAGTTTGTTGGTTAGTTCTATGTCAAATGTGAAGGATTATTAATTTATAGGCCAAGTTGTCAATAGGTTTAGAAATCAAAATTTTTAGTATATGGAAAGCACATGTTTGATTTAAAGAGACATGAGATTTTCAGAAAGAAGCACCCCCAATTTTTTTCGAACCCGGGTTTTTGCATATTTGGAATGCTTTCCAATGTATTAGATCACACCTGAAGTGAATAAGCCGAATACGCCATCTTTATGTAATAAGATGATGATTTAGTACTTTCTGTCGTGCACGACAGAAAGTCAAAGCACAGTGTTCTATGGGGACAATTACGATAGTCAGGCAAGTTAAAAGCAAGATTTGTGGTTTTCTTTTGTACTTGTTTATCCAATAAACCTTTGAAACGTTCTTGGTAGGTGGTCTACAAGCGATCCAGTGCAAATTGAGAGAAATTTGTATCCTCAAAAAAATTTCCTCCTGTCACTTTAATAAAGGAACAAAGTTTTGACATGACTCCATTCATTTGTATTGTTAATATTAAGTATTCCATTGGACATGGGATTATTTATTTATAGGTCAAGTTGTCAATAGGTTCAGAACTCCAAATTTTAGTATATGAAAAGCATGTTTGATTTAATAAAATTTGAACTTGCAATGAAGTTTTGACATGACCATTAATTTGTATTGTCAATATTCTTATAAATTGGATCCAACTGAGTCCAATGCACAAATTTATTGGTCGAGTCACGAGTTGAAAAATATCGGGCGAAGCGAAGCTGAGCCCGATATTTTTCAACTCATGACGAGACCAATAAATTTTGCATTGGACGAAGAATGGATCCAATTTTATGATTATTATGTTTTCAGAATCTTTCAATTCAAGAGACAAAGGCAGCCTTAAAACACATACGGTACCGTACCAAACAAATAACTGCAGTGCAGAGTCTCCCCATGCCATGCCAAACCATTACCATGCCTGCCATCCATGCATCATTCATTCATGGCAAGTCATGGCCATGAGATGCGATGCGATGTGATCATGATGTATGTGCATGGTACTAAACATGAAAATGTTGTTAACTGTGATTTCAAAATACACAACTTATCGACAAATTCCTAGTTCAGCAACCACGCTAGTGTTGTGCTATCATTGCGGTAAACTAATAGTAATACACAGTCACAGTGCCGCGGTGTAGACTGCCGATACTGGCCAGATAGAGTGCTGTGCTGCGTCATTTATATCCTGTCCGGTCTGTTGTCTAACGAGCCATTTTGGATCATGTTTCAACGACGTAATCATTCACTCGTTCCCCATGCGATCAACAAATGGTCGTCGTTTGCGATGGGATGTGAGGTTTTGACATCACTTACGGTCGCGGGTCGATCCAGTGAGGCCCTGGCAGAGATCCTGGTCGATATAATAGTCTCGATACGTACTTGTGAGAACACATTACGATCGCGTAATAAAAAAAACAACGTAATAGCGCAGTTTATCAGGAAATGGGGAATGATTGGCCGTAAAAAAGGACCTGGATTTGGATCTGACTTTATTAAAGTCGGGTTTATGGGACTTAAATTGGATCCATTATATGAAATTCTTGGATTTACTGGTTATGTACAAATGAATAGGACGGTAGATTCTGAAAACATAATAATCATGATAATTGGACATAGGTAGATTTATAGAAAACTTATGCTACATGCATGGCTACTGCACCATTAGTGTTCTAACTACAGTACAAATTGGCCCAAAGTTTCATGCATGTAAACATTCATGCTTTACAGTGCAGGTGAATGTTCTTTAAAGAGGGGAAAAATTATACTGAGGAGGGAGGAATTACACTTGCAAAGGGGAGGAAAGAATGGGAGAATAATTTTTTTCCAGCAGGATATACCAGTGGTCATGGCCCGGATGTAGACACAATTCCTTCCAGCAGCCTGGCACCAGAAGTGGAAATGGGCCACGGGGCCGTGTGCCGCCAAACTTGCGTTCTGGATTATTAACCATCAAATTTCATTTTAGATCTGGAAAGATGCCGCGGTTCAGATTTTCTACTCTCTTGGTATTGGCTGGGGCAGCCTGCAGACTATGGCCAGCTACAACAAGTTCCACAATAATTACTACAGGTAAGAGGAAGGGAAAGGGACAAAAGCGCCCTCGCCGTACATTCTGTCCCGACATTTGTTTTCTTCAGCAGAGGGAGAAATGTTGACAGAATTAGTACAAACAAGAGTATTTAGGTTGTATCTGCTGGCAGATCGGGTTGTCAAGTATCACTGATTAATCAAACACAATATTTGAAACTGAAATAATTGTGGAAGGAGCTCAATCAAAAACGGACTGTCTTGGTCTTTATCTCAGGTGACATTTTTCCATTAATTTTCCATGAGGGAAAGATATACAAAAGCAAGCTTTTTATCTGTACTGAGTTTAATTTCATAGTTTATTGAAAATACAATTGAACGATTCAGAACATTGTATACTTGACAGTCCATCCTTTTATACTTGTGAAATTTTTAATGTTTGTTTCTTGCTATTACTGTAATTATTCTTGTTCGCATAGTTCTATTATGAATTGGTATTGGTTTCAAATGTTATGGGAAAATAACATGTTTGTAATCTCATTGTAAATCTAAGGTGTTTGATATTGTAAAATGGTTTGTTGTCATTCATTACTCCAATTCTTTTGATTCTTGCCAGGGCAGCTTGCAGACTGCTTTGAAGCATGTAAAAGAAAGGTCTTAGAAACCAATTGAAATAACTTTATCCCTGTTAATGCTTTCTAAAAGAAGAAGCACAACTAAAATAACATGAACGATATTTCCCGGAACACAAGTAGTAACATTTAAGTTTTGCTTTGAGTGAATAAGCCTTCGTATGGGTTGAAAGATATGGAGTGATGAACAAAAGGCAATTCAGGGAGGGAGTGTATGGGGAAAATTGTTATTTGGTTGCAAGTTTATTCTGTTTTGAAACGGGAAGCGAAAGTGTATGCAATGGTGTAATATGACTATAAGAGTTGAAAGTACAGAGAAAAGCTGCAGGTGGGGAGAGAGAGTGAGAAAGAGAACGAGAGAGAGAGGGGGTGGAGAAAAATAATTGAAGGGTATAGATGTATAGAGAAAGACAAGCTGTATTAAAATGGTTCTTGGTACAGAGTGATCAGGAAATACTTCAAAACATTGAAATTGGACTGAAATTTGTATTTTTAGTGTATTTTGCCTTCCTTTTGTTGAAAATCACAAATTTCTGGGAAAACAAACCAGGGTGACAGCTATGTTATGTATAGGATGAGAAATTGATCTCAATCCCTCCTGAAGTAATTTTAAAAAAATTACAATCATTACCCTGGAAAGCTTTTGCATTGCAATTTATTCATAATTGTCCATCCATGATTAGTAATAGAAAACATCTGCAGTAATCTGGAACAAAAAAAAAAATGTTGATCGGTCAAAAATTTGTCTTGAAAGCTTTCTTGAAAGTATGCATGGTATTAAAGATTTAAGAGTTTAAAGAGACACTGCCACATACGAAAAAATAGTGCACCCTCAAGATTTTTCAAAATTGATATTTTTGCATGATTGTAATGCTTTATATATTAGTTCTCACCTAAAATGATTAAGATCAGTACCCTTAGGGTATACAGAATGATTTTATAATAAAATGACTCCAGCGACATTTATTCAGCAGATGACGAAAAGGGTGTTTAACACAAGAAAACACACGCCAGAGTTGATTCCCACAGCAGATACTCTGTTTGACCGTCTGTGGCCTTTTTATGGTTTTAATATCAATAAGTACGAGTCTATGATATTCATGTAATAGAAACATTGTTGATTAAAGTTAACAGCAAACTTAAAGTTAGCCTACAAATTACCTGGATTTCTTAGACCTCTTATTAATGACCCTATCTGTTTTGGGGTATGTTATTTTTATGTGTGAGTGTGAAATATATCTCTATTCTTCAAGTGGCCTAGACTATCATTTGCGAGCAAATTGAAGAAATTTCATATTTTGCGAAAATGCGCCAGTGCCACTTTAAATTTTAAATTCACAAGATCCGAAATCTGGTTTTAATTTAAAAACACAAACAATATTCCTGTTAATAGTCCAGTTAAACTTAAGAAACCCCAGGTATTGTAATGAATTAGTGACTCATTGAATTCATGTCTGAAATACAAGGCCAAGAGCCCAACAAAAAGTTATACTGCTCTCAAAATAAAACAATTGTTTATTTTAAAAGTTCATTCAATTGAGTACATTATTAGTGGTTCTTCCTTCCATGGAGCTTGCTTTGGAGAATAGAATTTACTGACTGATAGAGTGTGGCCCACAGGTTCGGGTATTTGCTTTTGGTGCAGGAGGTCTTGGTTCGACTCCCGGTTAGGCCACTTGCTGGGACATCCTATTTTGCAAATTTATTAATACAAAGGAAGAGAAAGCTATCTAGACAAAGTTCCTTCTTTTTTAATTGTTAAATGTCCAAGCCCATGAAAATAATGATAAATACAAAGGGATCTTGAATCTTAAGAGAAATAATAGTAATTAAAAAAAAATGGTTTGAGTTTTCCAGATCACTCTGTACCAATGTTGATAGGTATCATGCTATATGCATGGTTGTATTCGAGACTATTTATGTCAACATTAATGTTAAGCTGTGTGGATGATGGATAATAACATCCTAACTGGTATTGGACAAAGTCCGCCAAGAGCATTTTTTGAATAGCTAAGAATTTTGACATGACATTAGTCATGTTAGGAGCAATCGTAAATATTGCAAGGGCAGGGGTAGTTTGGATCGTCTAAATGAGCAAAGTGTCAGGTTGAGGGATGGTTATAAATGCTTAGACATAACAAGGGGAGGGTTTTTTTGGTTTACTTTTCTTGCAAAAACCACTACATGTAGCTGACAAACACCCACCTCTCAAATCATAACAAGCCAAAAAACCCATAATGAAACATCAGTGAAGGAAATATTCACATTTTAAAAAAGGAGTAATATGAATTTATAATGTAATCATTCCAAAGAAAATTAAAAAATCAATTTGGAACCATTGGTTGTACTTTGAAATTTTAACTAGTCAGGTCTCCACATATACGATGAGGAAAGATAATTATTCCATCTTTAATCTTTCCCTGGAGCTAGCCAGCACGCAGAATTGGTGTTAAAAATGGCCAGATTCAACCAACAACCGTGGTAAATTACTAGCATGGCTCTCTAACTATTAGCTAACATTGAGTTTGATGAAAGATGATGATTAAATCTAAAGGTATTAAGTGCAAAGGTGCCCATCACTTTCCTATTGGAAAGCATCGGAACTGTATATTTATGCAATATCATGCAATAATGCACAATGATTTGACATTTAACAACATATTTCCTCCCGGTAAACCGGATGAAATTTTTAATTCTTTCGCTGGAAATGGCCAGTTTTACGGAAGTGCACTGTCTGCTCCAGTGAAAGATTAATATAATATGGGTACTACCTTCTTACAATCAAATAATTTAAATGAAAAAACTACACACTGATTTCTCTTCCTCATAACAATCAATGTTTCTTTCAAACTAAGACGATGCCAAAGTCTTGAAACAGAACTTGGCACCCTACATATTGGCGTAAAAATCTGTGCGATTGATTTTTATTTATTCGCATAGGTGGAGATGCAAACTGATGTAAGAATGTGGTAGCAGGCTCTATTCTATTTTTCTGGTTGACAAATGGTTTGTACCAGTAATTTGTAACACAACATTTCTGTTCAGTTAGCAGCTTTTGTGCATCAACTATCGTGCCCACTGGGTTTTTCATTCAATATGTTTCTCAAATTTCGATACTGAATTCAGATTTTGATCATAACGTTTAATTTCCTATTATTCTTAGGGACGTATCTACGGAGGGTAATCCCGTGCACCCAACCCCAGGACTCTACCAACCAACTTTTTTAAGCTTCGTTTATGGTCCTATAACATTTTTGAGATGTAAATGAAATAATTCACCGGCACTCTGCGATATTCAAGATGGCGTCCAAAATGGCTGCCAAAATTAGGCAAAATTAAGAAAAATCGGTAATTTAATATCAAAACATGTAATAAATTCATAAAATTAAAAGTTCAATATAGCTACCCTGGTCATGGCATTTAAATTCTGTATTTGAAGTTGTACCGGGCATATCTAAAACTCCAAGATGTCGTCCAACATGGCCGCCAAACATATGCGACAATTTAATAAATGGGATTTACTTTACCCCTCCCCCCTTAACTGACCTTCCATAAAATTAATGTTAGATATAGCTACCTTTGGTATTATTGGCAATTTAAATTCTAGTATTGAAAGTTTTTGCCATTCTAAATCCAAGATGGCACCCAAAATGGCCGCCAAAATAGGCAAAATTCAAAGCAACTAATGGGTATTTCATATCAAAAAAATGTAACACATTGGTACAATACATATTTAGAAACCGTTGCCTGGTCCAGTGTCCCTGTAAATTCTAGTATATGGATTTTTTGCCATATTTAAAATCCAAGATGGCGACAAATGGCCGCCAGAAGAGGCACAAGTTTAAGAAAATCAGGTTTTACCATAAACAAGTAATAAATTCAAATTAATGTTAAGATTATAGCTACCTGGTTATTGGCATTAACTTCTAGTATTTGAAGTTTTTTGCCAGTCTTAAAATCCAAATGTGGCCCAAAATGGCCGCCAAAATAGGTAAAATTAAGAAAATTGGGTTTTAATATAAAAAATGTAACAATTGGTCAAAATCATATAGAAACAGTTGCCATGGTCATGGTCATTTAAATTCTAGTATGTGGATTTTTTGCCATCTGTAAAATCCAAGAAAATTGAGTATTTAATAGCAGAAAAAACATTTAATAATTGTAAAATTAACTTTTAGATAAGACTGTTTTGTCATTGGCATTTATTTCTAGTATTTTATTTGCATATCTGAAATCTGAACGGCCAAGCAACACTAAAAAGGCTGCAAAGATGATGTATGATCTTCAAAAGTGACACCTACTCTATCTAACCTACCGCCGCGACCTATTCTGCACCAAATGCCACTGATGAAAGCTCAGGCCGGTGGATCAAAGCCCAGGAAGGTATCCCTAGGTATTTCTGGTGAATTCCTAAAAGCTAGCTACCACACCCTAAGCTAGCTACATATAATTTGGCAACAAAGAAAAAAAAAGGCTTCACATCACGCTCTGGTAGTCCAGATGTTACCCTTTAACCTGCAGAGCAGGGCCACAATAGCCATCTGCTCAACCTTGCCCATACATCTTTCGGGTACACCGTTTGAACATTGTGGAGTCGATCAACCGGCATCATCCAGAATGTCAGACAAGAAAGCCCCAGAAGAGAGGACCCAAGAAGTGGATTGGGAATTGGGGTATCATGAAGAAAATGGGAAGTAGTCATCCGATCTTGACATTTTGCGTAAGCAATTCGAATGACATTGTGATCCAGCGGCTTAAGGTGCCATGTACAACAGGTCTAAAGGGTCTCTGACGTGTGGAATAACTGCTTGATGTCCTCTGATTTTTCCCAGTACATTTTAAGTTCGATTTACGAGCCCTAGCTCACCATACACTGACTTCTCAAAGCTTCCCTGACCGCTGATCAAGACGGGGAGAAAAACTGGGTTGAGGGAAATAGATAAGGTTGATTTTTCGCTAAAAAACCTACCCGGGGCAAGATGTAAACCTTTCTTCTGTAAAACATGTGGGCCTGCCCTTTTTCAATAGAAAGGGCTTGACACCTCTGACACCTGGGACCACTGGCCACCGTCACCAAAAAAACCTCATCTTTGCCATGTCCAGTTTTGAGCTCCGACAAGGGGCTTAAGTCCTCTGAGGCAGGTGTTTGAGCAGTTAGGAGGGAAGGACCCCTTGTGGACAACCAACCCCCGTATGTCCTCTCCGCAAACATTCCTTTAATGGGGCAGAGAGGGCCACACTCAAAGAACTGTCATACCATCTCTGAAGCCAATGTGGACAGCGGCAATGGCAGTTCTAAACCTGGGCGGTGCTTAGAAGAGACACCTGGGTGGTCTTAGAAAGAGACCCTCAAACTGTTATACGGCCTAGGTGTTGTCAGCACCACAGGCCGATGCAGACTTTCCATGATTAGATGTATTGTCGAGGAAACTGCTGCCACTTGGTCACATAGGCCCACCAGCAGCACCAATAATGTTTTGACTGTGGACACTTTTTTTCAAGTACCCTCGGGATCATAGCCACTGGCTTAAATACGTAACCTATTATGTTTGACCAATCCGCCGTCATTGCGTGCGTCCTACTGCCTTTTCGTCCACCTCCCCTTAAATATGTTGGAAAATTTATAGTTGTTGCAAAACGAGACGCGAACTGATCCACATGTGATGATGACCCCCCGAACATAGGGCCAATAAGTATGAGGAACTTAAACATTGTCCATCAAATGAGTGCGCACCTGCGAGTTAATGCCCCGTTCTTGCACCATAGCAATCAAGTGGAGCATTTCCCAACAGCCTCCGTCTACTTGTTCCGCTCTCGTTAGGTAGGATCTCACTGTTCTGTTTTTGCATCGGACTAAGGGTTTGGCTGTGAATATGGTGTCTTAGTCCACGAATGTCCAGAATCACTGTCCAAAGTTCCACATTTTGATGTTCTTGGATGGCCTGGGTTGGTTTCCACTGCCTGACATTGTCAGTCTTAAAATATGCCCCATCCTAGCTTGGACGCATCTGTTTTAAGTTCATGGAGGGTGCCTTGATGGAAAGCATTAATCCAAAAGTAAGTTGGGCGATGCATCCACCATTTGAGGTTCTAAAACGAACTTCGGAAGAACCAAGATTTGGAGAGTTAAGGATGAACCAATGGCAGTATAGACTGAGAAGGTAACTTTGAATTCGCCTCATGTAGCGAAGCCTACACAAGGGAACCATGGCCTATCATGCAGGCTAGCCACCAGTCTCCAAACCTTAAGCACAAATGTGACGGTGCTGGATTTTGGCCATGGATCATCCCTGCACACTGTATGTCAATCCTGCCCTCGGGTACGTATGGTTAACCCCCTGTACTGTCACGTGACACCTCCAGAAACTAGGGGTGCTGGGAAGTGTCCAAATGGGATTTGCTAGTTTGGATACATCTGAAAGGCTCCACCAAACGGCAACTTTCCTGGACTTCCGTCCTGAGGATTCTAAGTACGTGTAATTAATGTGTTATTTTACAATATTACCACGATTTGCGATGATGTGTACAATTTTGTGCAATTGTACCTATTTTTGGGCCCATTTTGCATTTTAGATATGTCAAAAAATCAAATACTAAAATAATGCCAATGATCGTCC
Source organism: Ophioderma brevispina (assembly GCA_023653785.1). NCBI lineage: Eukaryota > Metazoa > Echinodermata > Ophiuroidea > Amphilepidida > Ophiodermatidae > Ophioderma > Ophioderma brevispina. The sequence goes on from JAMKCH010009273.1 coordinate 29,491, forward strand.
AACTATATCTAAATGTCATCAATTTAATTGTTGAAATTAAATACCTCATTTTTCTTTAATGTTTGCCATTTTGGTGGCCATTTTGGGTGCCATCTTGGATTTTTTTTATATGGTAAAAATTAAAATAATTATTTATATTACACAATGGTTTGAATCTACTATAGTTTGATGTACTTTTGACCATTTTTTTTACATGTTTGGATATTAAATACCCAATTTTTTATTTTGGCCTATTTTTGCGGATTTTGGCCGCCATCATCTGGAATTTTTAGATATGGCAAAAACTTCAAATAACTAAAATTTAAATGCCAATGACAGGCAGCTATTTTCAACTTAAATTTTATGAATTATTACTTGTTTTGATACTCTCTTAAAATGAAACAATTTCTTTAATTTTGCTATTTTGGCGGCCTTTTTGGGCGCCCTCCATTGGATTTTAGACCTGGCAAAAACTTCAAATACTGAATTGAAATGACAATAACCAGGTTGCTACAGCTTAACATTAATTTCTGATTTAGTAACTTGTTTGATATTAAATACCTGAGTCTCTTAAGCTTTTGCCTATTTTGGCGGCCATTTGGGAGCCATCTTGATTTTTAGATATGGCAAGAAACTTTCAATACTAGATTTAGATTCACAATGACCAGCAAGCTATATCTAACATTAATTTTGTGACTTTATTACATGTTTTTTGATATTACATACCCGATTTTCTTTAATTTTGCTAAATTTGGCGGCCCAGTTTGGACGCCATCTTGAATATTCGCAAGAGTGCCGGGAAATTTATTTTGTTTACCTCTCAAAGTGTTATAGGACCATAAAACAAGCCTAAAAGGTTGGTTTGGTAGTCCTGGGGGGGGTCCACGGATACCCTCGTAATACTACTCTATGCTGACTACCCTGTAATGTCATTATGTTTTTTCAATACTCATGTAGCATGCAACCTAACTCACACAAATTAAAATCCCAATTACTCATATGCTTACATAATATCTAATTGCCGAAGGTGACTGTACTACTTCAAAATGGATTCTGCATCATTTTGCACCTATGTGCATATCCTGCCCATTGCCACTAGGAATAAACAAGGGGAGGGGATTTGGTTTTGTTTTTGTGTGGCCGCCAGCTAAGCTGGCATGGTCCACTTAGCAATCCGTTGTGCGTGTGGATGTGTGTGTATATTGTAAGTTTTTTTGTGTCGCCTGACGAATGTTCATGGAGGCACTCCTAGTCCCAAATTTTGTGTGTCCTCCGTATGACTCGGTTAACCTTTTTAAAATGCTCTGCAGGCGAAGTGCTACCCGACTTACTTCAAACTTGATAGGATGATAGAGTGAGGTGCCGCAAATTATGTGTAGCTTTGGCTGAGTATTTGATATTTGAATATTTAATAGCTTATTTGCATATTGTTCAAGACATTCGGTTAACTTTTGAAATGCTCTGCTTGGCTAAACGCTAATTCCGATTTACTTCACACTTTGTAGGGTGAAGAGTGAAGTACAAGGGAATATTATGGTACCTTTTGCTGCATTATCATATTCATGAATTTAATTAGCTTATATTGGCAGGTCAAAATGATAATCCTTCCACACAAGGATTGTGTGCAAGTTATTTGGTAGTCCGTTAAGGCGTAAGATGATGTAACTTGGTTGGAAGGCGAGAAGCGCGGTGAAAGAGTTCTTGACTGATTAGGCGTTGGGCATAGTTATCGACAAATTACATATGCAAATGAGCTGATTAATTGCCAAAAAATTCGGCGTAATCGCTATATTTTTGCAACGGTTACATTGGATATTGCAAAATTCCTTCACATGCATGAAAACCCATTATGGTGCCCCATCTTCTTTGCCATTTGAAACTCCTGATACATGCGGCTTTAGGTATTGCAAATGAGCTAATTAAAATATGCGTAATTGCTGAATCAGCTTTAAAATGGTACATCGGATATGCGAATTCCTTTCTAATGCAAAACTACTATACCATACATCGTTTGTGTGAATCATCTGGAGGGAGGAAGGGTGGGGTGTGGGGGAGCGGGAAAGGGGGGTGTGGGGCGGGGCAGGGTGGGGTGTTGGGGAGGGGGAGGTGGGGTGTTGGGGAGGGGAAGGGTGGGGTGTTGCGGGGAGGAGGAAGGGTGGCCTGAGTGTTGGGGAGGGGCAGCGGTGGGGGGGGGGAGGGGGAGGCGTGGGGTGTTGGGGAGGAGAAGGGGGGTGGTGTGGGGAGGGGGCAGGGTGGGGTGTTGGGGGGAGGGGGCCAGGGCAGGGTGGGGAGTGGGGGGAGGGGAAAGGGTGGGGTGTTGGGGGGAGGGAAGGTGGGGGTGTTGAGAGGAGGAGGAAGGGGGGCGTTACTTGGAGGAAGGGGAAAGGGGCGAAGGGACAAAGGGGGGGGGGTGCGGGGGGAGGGATAAGCGGGGGGAGGGGCGGCGCCAGGGGGAAAGGGGGGCGGAAGGGGGGAGAGGGGAAGCTACGGGGGTAGGGGGGTTGGAGAGGGGAAGAGGGGGGAGTAGGGGAGTGAGCAGACTCTCTACATTCCACCTCGACCGCCTCCCGTCCTCTCCAACGCTGGAGGGAGTGCGTGAGGCCTTGGAGGGCGGGTGGGAGGGTGGGAGGGTGAGTATGGGGGGTACGAGTGGTGGGAATGATGGTTGGGGTAGGGGGGGTGGTTTGAATATGGGTGGGGTCGGGTGGTGGGGGTTGGGGTTAGGAGGCATGGGGGAAGGGTTGAATTGGAGAAGGGTGGGGTGCTCGGCGGAGGGCGGGGTGTGACGTCATTGTGACTTTGGTTGACCTTGTGTGACTTCATAGAACCTCATGTGACCTTGGTGACTCATGTGACCTTGGTGACATTCATGTGACCTTGGTGACCTCATGTGAGACCTCGGTGGCCTCAGGTGACCTTGGTGACGACCTTAGTGAATTGGACCTTGGTTGACTTCATGGACCTTGGTGACCTCATGTGACTGATGACCTCATGTCACCTTTGGCCCATTCAAAAATCTGTGCCGGGGTTATAGGTGACCTTGGTGACTCATCGGACCTTGGTGACCTCTGTGACCTTAATACCAATCAGTACCTTGCCCATTCAAAAATACTGTGCCGGGGGGGTAGGTAAGGGTGCCGGATGTACAAAGGGGAGAAGAGGGTGGGGTGGTCGGGGGGAGGGGTGCCTCGGGGGAAGGGGGGTTGGGTGGGGTGACCTCATATGACCTTTGTGATCCTATGTGACCTTTTGTACACTCTCTCCATTAACATTCTCTTTCTAATCATCATTTGCCAAAATTATCATAAAGCAAGTGTCGCGCAAACCAGGCGAACCTTGTGGTTCGAGAACCGCCTGTTTTCAAAATCTTTGACCTCATTTGAAAAAGTTTAATTTTTGAACCAATTTGTGTTGTAGGTGCACCATGGGATCCCTCATAGGTTGATGAGGTCAAAGGTCATGTGCCAAGGTCAAAGATTACGTGCAGAAGGAGTTAAAAATAGGCTCTAAAAAATGTCAAATTGACCTACATTGCAAAGTTCAAAACTTGAAGTCAGAAGGGTGCAACATGGGAATCCCTCATTTGTTGAGGTCAAAGGTCACATGCAAGGTCAAATGTCACAGGCAAGGTCAAAGGTCATGTGAGGATCAAGTTGTTGTAAGATAGGCTGGGCAGCCCAGTTTATATTCTTTGAATATAGTTAGCACGAAAGCCGAGAGAATGCCGAAAAATAATAGTTTTGTTTAAAGGTGGACAACGAGAGATTTTCAAATAACAGAAAAAAATGTGTGGAAATTCTGATTTTGGCACTGGTGTAAAGCTGTATATCAAAAATATCCTATCTGTAAGGATTAAGCGAGAACTGTTTCTTTGGTACTACAAAAAGTGGGAAATTTCTAATTTCGTTATGGAGCACAATACAAAATTCAGCCCAGTTTTCTATTGAAATAAGCATATAGAAAATCACCTTTTGTTTGTCATTTGAAAGTTATTTCTGTAAATGCAAATAAAAGGCAAGGAATCTTTGAGAATGTAATCCATATCAAATCACACATATCACAAAAAAAATATGAATGACTTGAATCTCTCGTCGCACCTTTAAAGTGATCGATTATAATGGGAAGTTATCTTACCCCTAGTGTTTGAAAAGCAAGACATAAAGACAGTGGTTTTATTTGAAACATTTTGGGGGGATTATGATCAAGTCCACAACCCTCTGGCAAAAATAAAATAGCTTGACTTTGGAATTCACAAACTGGCTTTTAATGGTGGGGATGATACAAAACTTCATCATTATATTACTGAAAATAAAGTGGTGAGTGGTGGATGTATGCAAATAAAGGAAACTCTGAACATAAAAATTCTTAAGGAACAGGAAAGTGTTAACATGAGATGCGGCAATATGATGTTACTGATGGCTAAGCTCGTGCCAAGAAAAGCTCGCTGGCTCAATCTGAGATGCTAAATTTAGAAACCAATCAATATATTTTGGTCAAATTTCTGCAGGAGTACTCGATAGGTTAAACATGGTACTTGGATTTCCCCCTTGCTTTGTATTAGCTGATGTAACCTTTTGCATGCTTATCTTTATGAACATTATTTAGCAACAGATGGGATTTAGGGTTGGTCCTGGGATTAACAGTTATGTAGCATTTGAGTATATTTTAAGCTTATTGAGAGCTGTTGTGTAAAACATAGCTCATTTTATGACAGTGGTATTTAGGATAGGATTGGGGTTAAATGTGCGGTACCATTATGAATTTCTGCACTACTTCATACAACTATTGTCACATCTCCTATCCCCAAAATATACACACACAAACATTAACACTTTTATAAGAAACTTGTCATTTGTGGGAGCAACATCATAACTGGGATAGTCCAAAGGTTAACCAGGTCCTTTATTTTGATTATGTGATGAACATGAGCTTGAGAGGAAGTCAGCCATGTTGTCTTCCAATTCCACAGAATAAACATATTAACAACTTTAAATCCAGACAAACTATCACATTTACAGAGTTGTTTAGGGACTTAGCTTGCAAGTAATTAAAAATGAACATTCTATTGTGTTCTTATTCTGTTCATTGTTGTTTTGTCACATAACGTTTTAACCCATTCGTCGCGAGGCAATTCTGTATAAGTTATAGCAAAGTGGCTTTTGAGATGACTTCCCAAATATTTGCAGGTCATTTGGGAAGCCATGTAAATAAAAACAACCAACAATGTCTAGGCTTAGTTGGACTCATTTAAATGCATTCTGCACGCTGATTTCTGTACGCAATGTTACAAATTTCTAGTTCACTAATTGGACACATCATCACACACATTTCCCAAGCAAAGAACAACATTTGGTGAAGTACATGTAGGACATACTCTTTGGTATATTTTTTAAAATTCATATGTGTTGTTGGGTAATGCCAAAACCAAAGAGACAATTTTCAAAAATTGGATACAATATTACCTAATATAAATAAAGTACTGAGTGTTTGGGTGTAATTAATATGCATATATTCTAAAACTGTATTGATGATTTGATAGTGTGCCAATTTTTTCTAAATCTTTTTTTTTTCCAATTTTTTTGTCTTCTAAATTCTGGGTATTGTAAGTAACGTTCATATAATTAAACTACTGGGGGTGTGGTAACTTGTTTTTCCAGCAGATGGCCGTCGCAGCCAGTCGACCTTTGACCCTCGGCCTTTGACCAGGTTACCAGGTTGTGGTTGAGTGGTATGTCCAAAGTGGAAGTACTGTACCTTGTGGTCACTTAGATTTGAATATATTTTTTTTTTTAATTTTTTAAACTTATTTTTTAACAGTCAAAATCTATAATCCCACATTCTGTCGCAGCACATCAATACATATAAATGTATGCTAAATATACGGGTGGTTGATTGGTTATGTTGGCTGGCTGACAATAGAACCCAATTACATGTATTCCAAGTAATCTGAATACTATTACCATCTAATTTCATTTCTTGAACCTCGGAATCAGTGGCGTATCGGGCCTGCCCGCTCTGAGGCGGCAAATTTCCCAGTCTTGGGAAATTTTAAAACGGCTGATTTAGCATGAATTTTGCAATTTTTTTCCCGACCAAATTAAGCCGTCAGGGGGGCACTTTGCCACTGCTCAGAATATCAAAACTTAAATTGTTGGACAAAAGTAAATGTGCTTCTTTAATTGCTATCTGGACAGGTGATATGATGTAGCAGTAAAATTCTAGCCTTTCACCAAAATGAGCTCTGGATAAAATTCCCAATCAGTCTGCAACTCTGTGAACGTTTAATTTTCCCGATCCATGCTCTCTCTCAGGATTTTTTTGGGTACTTGGATTTCTTCCTGCTTCCTAAATCTTCCATAACTGTTCTGGAATTTCTCTGATGTGCTTGGCTTCTTCATGCCTGGTGCACATTGACAACTTAGTGTGTTAGAAGTAATGCATTCTTAGAAAAAATTAAATTTATTAAGACACTGTATTCAGATCAGATGCCTTTCTTACAAATTTTGCCTTACAAATTTCAAAAGCATCTGACAAACCAACAATTGGATCATCGATAAGATGTGGATTTTTAGTGTGTATTATTCACATTGATATTTATTTTAAAAAGAATGAACATTTCATGACAGGAAAAAGGACAGTTTGTGCCAATTGGTGAAATTACTGCAAAATTTTGTTTGTTAGTGGCCTGACCAGTGAGTGGGCGCAAGTGGAAATTTTCCACTATATGAAGTCCCAATCCAGCGCTGCATGTGTGCACACGCGCAAGCTTACAGCATCATTTTTTTTGCATTGTCTTTCAAGATGAAAAGAAAGATTTATACATTTGATTTCTGTTCCAACAATATGTATGCTTTATTGGATTTTAGATGCAGGAAGGTTAACAGTGACACTGTACTTTGAAGTCATTTTCCCCAAGTGGAACTCTTATTTTATCCTTTTATTATGAAAGTATAAAATATTTATGGGCTAACTCAGTCGTTGTACCATCCTTTCTCTGCATAATATTGCATACATGCTTTTAATGGTGGATTATTTTTGTAAGTAGAAATTTTTGCAGCTACATTTATCTGTGTACACCGATTCAAACATGTTAAACATGTTTTTAGAATTATCATTTTAAACACCTGTCCATTTCAATTTCTAAACACAAGACAAAGTGTCACATGGTAGTGTTGTCAGTGTCAACAAACCAATCAACCACTCCATATTGAGTCCAGTGAATGATAAAGTGTAATTGAAGTACATTGACTCCTTTTGAAACAGAAAAGGAAAAGAAAAAGGGACAATATGAGACAGGAAAATGAGACGGCTAGCTAGCAGCCAGTTTCCCACGAGTATGGATTCTATATTTATTCTAAGCGGAGATTCTTTGATTGGTTATTATAGTGAAATAGTCTAGTTTAACAAATTAATTAGTTATTTGCTCAAATTTAGGAGAAAAAATGCTATATAGTGGGAAATTTTAACAAGATGTTAATTTTCACTTTTTAAGGTTAATTTTGGAATTGTGAATTTAAAAGTTTGCAAAAATTTTCTAGAGGTTTTTTGTATGCGTTTCACGTTGAATGATGAATCAAGGGGGGGGGAATGATCCATTTTAGAGGTTGGCCAATTTTGAAACTGATACTGGACAAGGGATCACTTTCAAAAGTGCTAGGCCCCTAGTCCATAGAGCAAACAACATTAATAAATGTGGCTGTTTCAGTTGTCACATGCCGAGTGTTAAAAGCGCAAAGCGTAGTAGCGTAGGCAGAGTTCAGTATGTGAAACCGAGATCACTTATTTAGGGCGAAGCGGAATATTCCATCAGGGATGAATAGCTCAGTAGATATTCTGAATTCAAATCAAATTTCTTATGCATCTTTTTTTTATGTTGCAATTTTAAGTAGTATTTTCATTAATAATTCACGCCAAAAAATTGAATTGTGAGAAGTCAGGACTTCGATGGGATTGCATTCATCCTGAAAAACAACTTTAAAAAATACAAGTGATTTGTTTATATGTGAGTCCAAAGAGGTTAATTTCAGTTATGATTAATGGAATCTGTTTGTTGTCGGTCATATTACAAATAGAGCATTGATAGTTCATGTAAATGACAGTAGTTATTTCAATTGGGTAGATGTAAATTTTGGGCTACCCTTGGGGCATGTGGTTATTGTTTGTGAGAATGCACTGGAATGTTTTGTTTTTTAAAACAATGACATTGGATATTACATTTGTTTTTTCCAACGGAAATTTGGTTACATTAATGAAATAAACACTAGACATAACTACATCTAAATTGAAAATTTCAAGGCACTTAATACAATATTTACATGTGAAGAAATTTCCACTGGTGATAGGATCCCGCAGTAGTAGCAATGACTAAATTTAATATTGTAACAATCGTGCTTCTGGCAATCTTGGTTACAAGACGGTATTCAGTCAGAATCTGTCTGCATGTTTATTGATTACGAGGAGTGTGAGGAAGTCATCACCGGTGTGATTCAGAATTGGGGGAGAGGCATATACAAGGGTGGCACATTTCCCTAACTGAACGACTTGATTCTGAAATGGATTTTAGTCCTTGCGACTGCCTATTGTCATCAAAAACTGATCCTATCACATGGCAGGGAGCAATTACATGATTCACCCTCATCAATATGCATGCTGCCAAGCCCTGATCAATTATAGGGCAAAGCATGACCCCATTTGTTTGCTACTAATATTCTACAAATTTTATCTGAGGACATAATAATACCAACACCGTTTTAACCGTTATTCATAATAGCCTACCATGTTGGTGGACAAGATGGATGCATTACAGAACTACAATACCTGTCAATGATCCCAATGTAAATGTTCCATGATTGACAGTGAAATGTTTTGTAGTAGAACAGATTTCTGGAAATATGTGGGGTAATTGTGGATTTTATGATAAATCTCTCAAATTGGCAAAGAGTTAAGAACCTGTCAAGTAAAGACCAAAGTTTTCCCCGTTTTCTAAATCGACAATTCCGCTTTCTTTCCCGTTTTCTAATTATAAGCCTTAATTTATGCCATTCTATACTATGTAAACCTAGAAGTACAAAGTAATCAATAAAACTTCAACACAAGTCTCACAAGGAATGCCTGGTATGTCGACTTATAGTACGACCAGCATGTTGTGTATCAGTGTAAGAGACTTGTTTTGTTCGTACATCATGCGCTGCGTCTTAAATCGTGCACGATTTCATGGATTTAGACTGCGCCTAAGAGTTTTTGGTAGTAAGTTGTGATAATGCTGTGCAGCACATCGATTAATTTACTTGTACTTCTAGATTTACAGAGTATAGGGAAACATTTCAATTTTGTAAACTAAAAACACAACATTAATCTAAAAACACAGAACAAAGCCCACGTGATATGTTGAAGTGGCATGTAGATTTACACGTGGTGAGATTTCAATGAACTAGGCAAAAATTAAGCTTGCTTAGGTAAATTTGGGGGGCCAGAATTTCAGGAGATTTTAATGCATTTTGAGACTAAAATTAGTGGTAGGATGAATTTAACCATTATTTTGTGTTGAAGATTGGAGATAACTGGAAAAAATCCCAGGTTTTTTCAGGACATTCAGATTTCTCAAAATCTGTGTTCTTAACTCGCAGTTTTCTGTTTTTTGTAAAATGGAAAACTTTGGCCTTTACTGTCAAGGCACATCCAAAGAAAGGTTTTTGGCAGGGGTATGGAAGATAACTTGGGAGGAAAAGCTTAAATTTGCTCCAGTTGTTGAAAAGTTTATCATTGTTTGTTTCTGGTTAAAGGATTCCAAATGCACATTTCTTGCACCAATGTGCTCGTGCTATGTAGCACTCGAAATGTGTGTATCTTGTCCACCCAAAAAAGCTAGTGACGGATGCCATATTGAAAATGGTCTACAGCTATCATAGTATGTTTTACCACAGATTTGGATTATTCACCTGGGTCTGCTTTGGAGATTCTAGGGTCAATATATTTTCTGTAAGGTCATGATCTGTCTTATTGTGACAGACTAGTGCAGGGGTGTGGAATTTCTCTTTAAGAGGATTTCCATTGTTTTTAAATTTTGTGTAGATGCCTACATTTTAGCTGTTTCTTTGAGTTTTCAGACTTTGTTTTGGATTTTTATTTCCTTTTTCCCCTTTTCCGTGTTTGTTGTCCATGGCCTCCTCACAACCCTGGTAGTGGGGCATTGTAATTGAAAAAAAAAATTTAGTCTTTCCTCATTACCCAAAAAAAAAACAACAACTTCAAACTGGTAAAAAAGTATTGTGGACTGCCAAATGGCCTATTAATTTTTTATTTTTAGCCCTTACGATATACCCTGTCTTTCAACATGCTTACACATTTAATGATTTTAGCCATTTGATCTGTAAAGGCATAAAAGTTACCTTCACTAGGATTAGAAACATATTAAATTTTAAAGAAGGTATCATAATGTTAATTGTTGGGAAAAAAAGTCCATTCTGTTTTTTGGTGCATGGTGCAGGCCATATATTCTCAAGAAAAAAAGAACAGTAAAAATCACAAGGCCAGTCTGTGGCTCTAAGTGCTCATCTCTGCTCTGTGTGTTGTCCTATTGAGGTTAATGAGTCATGTCTGGGAATGTACAGCTAATGTAACAGCTTCAGTTCAGTTCACACAGGGACGACCCCACAGAAGCTTTTTCGTGCAGATGGCTGCATATATGTGGCTATTTGGTATGTTACATTCTTTGCAGCCACAGCGACAAAAAAAACACTTGAAACATTGATTTTAAAAAAGATGGTAAAGAAAAAAAAGGGCCAATTTCGTGATCCACGGCCTTGTCCCACGACTTACCTCAAAAAAAATTTTAGATTTTGATATTCAATCTGAACCGTGAGGCCTTAGGTAATCATGTGTACTATCTTGCGTTGGCAAATTCGGGCGAATCTGTAAGAAATTCGCTAATTTGTATTTTCTGTCCCATAAACGGACAGAAATTGCCAAGCACAGTGGGGGTCCTATGGGACGTGGGAGGAAACAAGCAATTGCTAAAACACAACACCGGCAAGAAGATGGAAATCAACTCAAATTTGGTGAAGGGAAGCTTGTTTCTTAAGGATATCTAGTAAAACAATGAAAAAAACAGAAGGTGCTGAATCACGAAATGCACCTTTAAGTTGGCCTTTCTTAAAAAAAGCTGTAAGAGGTAATAATCCTAAAATTTTGAAACACTTTAACAGATGAATCAGTGATATCCAAAAGTAATTCAAAGGCATCTCATGTCTCGATTACCAATTTCATGCAGTCATCTTTTGTAGTTTATTTTTTAATTTTTGTATTTGTGCTAAAAATTTCCGAGAAATAATATACAGAATGTGTGATCCAAGTACAAACCTTGGCATTCTGAAACTGTTTACTGCCTTGTAATCAGCATGATAAATCCAAACTTGACAGTGGAAATTTCAACACATGAAATACTGTAATAGGTGCCTCCTAAAAGTTTGGTTACAAAATGTGTCAACAAAGATTGGGCATAAACTTTTATTTTTCTGAACAAAAAACAGCAAGATAGGACTTACACAATTTTACACAAATTTGCACAAATCAAATCTTTGTGCACCTGGAACATATTGAATACTAATACATTCAGCTTGAACACACCCATTGATAAACTAACACCTTTCTTCACACATGAATGAATGGGTATTACTTTATTGCCAACAAATTGACCATAAACTTGACCTCTTTATGGCAAATGCACAGGTGGGATATTATGAAAGAACTTTTGATCCAAAAATGTATAAATTGCTGCTTCCAAAAATATTGTTAAATTCTAAGAGGCCAGCAGTTCATTTCTCCATCAAAGAGATACATTCAAATGTCTGTGATGGACATTGTGTCCATTCTTACTGACTGCCTATTATTGGTGTTCTGTTAGAGCATGTTAAACGTTTACAAAGATTCCGTCAATTTGGCGGGTAAATTTCATTCAGTGCCACTGTACTTTAGTTCCTGTAGATGTAACCAGAGGCAAGCAGTTGTGGTTTCTTTCAAACCACTCCTAATTATTCCAAAGCAAGTGTGTTTGAACTTCTTTACATAAGACATAAGTTTTTTATATAATGGATATGGTGTAGCTAGAGTTCAAAGATGCCAGTTGAGTTTTCTTTGTGTGTACATCAGAACAAAGTATGCTTAACATTCCCTTGACTTTCTTTAGCATATTCCATTTTGTAATTGGGTCCAACCTGATGCACTTGGTTTCAGCTTTAAAGAGTGGTGTGGTTGAAGCATTTCATCTTGGGTGTTTCATAAGACAAAGGGTGGAGTATTTTTATTTATATACCTCATATATAGATCCCTGTCATCTGATTGGTTAAAAGTGGAGGCATAATTCAACTAGCTTCAAGAATTGAACCAAAATGAACTATGCCCTGGGAAGAGCGGGCATAGTTCATGAACTATGCCCGGGACACACCTTCCCAGCTTAAAAGACTGTCGTACGAACTATTGGTATTATGAGTGTACATATTGAAGCTGGTGTAAGCGATCGCATTTTGCATTTTGACGGATATGCCGAACTGACAGTACGGAGTAAACAAAAATGTAGTGCAAGTCTGATGCAGGCTTGGCAAGGAAATGGCTGAATCGCAGGACCTGTATTCATGCTATGAGCTTGTAGATGAAGATCTGAAAGGAATCAGAGATGCAGCTCATAGGGCTAATGCCAAACGGCAGGTAAAATACACCGTGAAGATATTCGAGGATTATAATTTGACACCGATAACGGCCATCTGCAGGCCGTGTAAAAGTTGCTGAATTCGGGGTTGTACGCATCTTGCCGACAAAAAAATGGCAAGAAGTCCATTACGGTGATCCGTTTTGGACTCCAACATCACTTCCTCAACACAAGAAAGGTTGATTGCTAATTCTTCACAAGTTTTGGACCCTAAGTTACACAAAATTGTCATGCATGCATGCCATGGCCTACACATACATAGGCCTGTCCCTGTGTTAGTATCCTGGCTTAGAATGTCCTTTTAACCAATCAGTTGACAAGAATATATATATTCGGTATATAAAACAAATATTGACTGCTTTCTATTCGGAGCATGGTTGAAACTATAGGCCCTCGGTGATCTCAAAACCATACTATAGTATGGTTTCGAGATCACCTTGGGCCTATAGTTTCAACCATGCCCCTCATAGCAGTCATATTTGTATACTTGAATACAGTCAAACTTAAACACATACCGCAAAGAGATACAAGGCCCTCCTAACTCTGCTAAGAAATACATTTTTTGATTGGGGGAATTTGAGGTGAATGGTTTGGAGCATCTCTTTTGATGGCTGTGGAGGGAAGTATGTTCATTTTTTAAAACTTTTAAACAAATGTTGCCCCCATAGCCAAAAAATGGTCAGTTGGGATTTTTTAGAAAGGATTTTCAGCTAAAACAATGCTCAAAAGATTTTCAGCTAAAATAATGCTCATAATTGTGCAGTTGTTGCAAGCTTTATAAAACTCTGCATAATTTGTGTAAAATAGTCCTTTAAACAATGAAGTGACCAGATGTGTTAATTTGTAAGCTCTTCTTGGTTGAAGTGAATAGACCTTTTCAAAACAAAGATTACTGAACATGATGAACCATGCAACTGTTGGGCGCAGTAGGCTGAAAGGTCCCAGGAAATGCAAATAGAATTGATGTGGTTTGTGTCAAGTCTACAAGGAGGGGCGAGAAAACATTCAATATTTGGGTTGGTGATGACATCATTAGTGAAACTATTGATTTTTCAGAGAGTAATAGAAAATTCCAGGTGACTGGTGTGAATGGTAGTGTATTCTTTTTTCTGGCCCTGTTTATTGGAATGGAATGCCCCGTAAAGATTTGTAGTAGGTTTATCATCTCATTTCCTGGGACCTTTAAGGTCCGTTCAGACTTGCACTGCAGTGTGTTGCATTGCCTGCATAGCAGTCTCTACACATACTGCAATGCAGTACTGCAACACAGTTAAATTTGTTTTAACTTGCATTGCAGTGGCTTGCATCAAGTTGCGGCAGAAAGTGATTGATATATCGGCAGTGCAGCAGCACTGCATTGCAGTGGAAGTATGAACGGACCTTTAGGCGTATTTCAAGTTTGCATAATGGGAATCACTGGCAAGCACTTGTGAATGTACGCGAGTGTATTAGGACACTCGAGTACATAGTATTTTGCTCTGAACGTTTCGGATGTTTATTTGAAAAGGTCTATTAGAAAAGTTGATTGGAAAACCTGTTTTGACAATTTAAGGTAAAACATACAATATGGGGATGTTTGTACAGCTGGCTTGGACTGGTTAGGCAGCAATTCCTTCCGCCATCCCCAGCAGGCCAAATCAAGTATTTATACATGAATGAACGCTAATATAGCCCAATGGGATAAACCTTGGAAATCATTTGTGGTTCTTGTATCCAGTTCTTCATACCAAGTACCTGTGCATCTGCCAAGATAGGTCTTGCAGTGTGGACGGACACACACACACGCACAAACACACACGCACACAAAAAAAAAAAAAAAAAAAAACTTTATAAAACTCTGCATAATTTGTGTAAAATAGTCCTTTAAACAATGAAGTGACCAGATGTGTTAATTTGTAAGCTCTTCTTGGTTGAAGTGAATAGACCTTTTCAAAACAAAGATTACTGAACATGATGAACCATGCAACTGTTGGGCGCAGTAGGCTGAAAGGTCCCAGGAAATGCAAATAGAATTGATGTGGTTTGTGTCAAGTCTACAAGGAGGGGCGAGAAAACATTCAATATTTGGGTTGGTGATGACATCATTAGTGAAACTATTGATTTTTCAGAGAGTAATAGAAAATTCCAGGTGACTGGTGTGAATGGTAGTGTATTCTTTTTTCACTCGAGTACATAGTATTTTGCTCTGAACGTTTCGGATGTTTATTTGAAAAGGTCTATTAGAAAAGTTGATTGGAAAACCTGTTTTGACAATTTAAGGTAAAACATACAATATGGGGATGTTTGTACAGCTGGCTTGGACTGGTTAGGCAGCAATTCCTTCCGCCATCCCCAGCAGGCCAAATCAAGTATTTATACATGAATGAACGCTAATATAGCCCAATGGGATAAACCTTGGAAATCATTTGTGGTTCTTGTATCCAGTTCTTCATACCAAGTACCTGTGCATCTGCCAAGATAGGTCTTGCAGTGTGGACGGACACACACACACGCACAAACACACACGCACACATGTGCGCACGCGCGCACACACACGCTACACACAACACACCAATTCAAAAATTATATCACTGTGTGGAACACATGATTGCTTAGAAATTTGAGCATCGTTTATATGCCTAGAAATTCAAGCACCAGTCATAAGCAAGATTAACCTCTAGTGCGGCTACTACAAGGTGCCAAGATCAGGGGCGGATCCAGGATTTGAAAAAACGTCAAAATTACCGGGGGGCTAAAGGCTAAAACTTGTCCAAAATGGGCTGATTTGCAAGGTTTTGCAGAATTACCGGGAGGCGCCCCCCTTCCCCCTCCCTGGATCCGCGCCTGAAGCTACTAAAATGTTTCCCAAATTGTGAACACTTTGTTTTCTTGGCTTACTTTCTGCACTTCAAAATCAAAATTGCAAGATTTGCTGTAATTATGGTGAATGGCAGGTTACAGTTACACTTAGCTGGCTATTATTTTATGGGCAACTGTCACAGTGCATACTGCAGAGGGGATTCACCTTAGAACCTTTTTCAAGAAAAATTTGCATGTTCTACAGGTTGTTTGTTTTGCCCATGGTTGCAAGAGTGAAACAACTTGCCTTTGAAAAATTGCAAAGGGGAGCAGATAGAGTAATAGCTGTAGTTGCTGCATTCTGCAGATATTTGCTCATCTTAAGAACCATCTTAAGAAAGATGGAGGGATTTGACATAGTGGAAGTTGTAAAAAAGGTAGTCACAATTGCAACTTGTGCATTATCGTATGCAACATCATCATTGACGTCAATGCACTTGGAAAAGTTTAGGGTCACAGCTGTTTGAAAGTCTTTTTATTATGGCAAAACAAATTTAGCAGAATGATGCCAGATTTGAATTGTTTCTTCCATAGCAATTGGCCAAGTCATGTGCAAATGATACAAAATCATGCAGCAGGGATTTTCCTTGAAAATGAGGTTTTTACAGATATCAAGGAGTCCCTACCTAAAATGTTTCAACCGTCATGCTTGCCAAACAGTAACAGAGGCATAAAGGTGCGTGTTCCGATCGTCTTTGAGACCCACCCGATTTACCTGGAAGTAGTATTGATTTTGATTTCCGATAAAAGGCCTTATTTTTCTCATTGTCATACTGAAATTTGAGCCTTCAAATCCATTTCATTCCCAAATTTAAAAAAAAAATGCTGTTTTAATGGTTAACCATTAAAACATCAATATTAGCACAGTATTGAATAGGGCTTTGCAATATGCATGGTTGCTTCTACCATGCTTCTTCCACAGTACTTGATGGGGCATATGTGCTGGTGCCAGGCTCATATCAAGTAGAAACACAATAGACATAAATCAGAACAAGTACCTTAAAAAGATTTCAGGGGGGGGGGGCAAATTCCCGGTTGATGCAACAAATGTACCAATCACAGGCAAAAATATCCTGGTTGAAAAAGGGCTGGTTTAACATGAATATCAGTCTTTTACTTTCCGATTTCACCTCAGAAACAAATTTTAGGGGGGGTGGGCACTCTACCCCCTCTGCCCCCACCTGACACACATCAGGTATGTCAGGTGGCTGCTAATCAGTGATTAGCAGCCATCTTTGAGCGTCAAAGAATACCCTCGCCTGAACATGGAACATGGTTCAGGTGCAAAAGCAGGTGAATTCATTGTTCACTTTAGCCTATTGCTACCACACAGTAATGGGTCCTGCATTCGAATTTGAACACCAAAGTGATGTGTGTAAACAATCCACATAGTACATTTTGAATTTACTGCTTTGCATTAGGTGTTTTGTCAGCTTTTCACTGTTTTGCAAACATCTAGGTGAATATATTTAAGCAATATAACAGAGGAAATGAAATATCAGCCATGACATTCCGGTGTGGTCGGAGTAGTCTGCCTGTAATGGAGGATGTTCCTCAGTCCTACGCACAGCTGTTTGACCCTGTGCAATTGCCTCTTTTATTCTAAGGACAATTTTAAGCAGTGCTGACACAATTTTGACAACTGATATAAGTAGGGACATGCAAGAGCTATTTGTGAAAAAATCAGAAAAATCCATTGCTGGAATCTTGCTATATAGACCTTCAAAGATCATGATTTCTATGTTATAGTGCCCTTTATATGCCCATTCCTGTCCATAGACTAGTGTAAAAAATAAATTTTTAAGAGAAATATATGGCATGCAATGGAATGTGTAAAATATACACAGGATGTAGTTAGTGAAATAAAAAATAATCCAAATCAGTTGGCAAAACTGTGTCGCCATTGATATTTTTTGATATATTTTGGTTTTGTCTTAATAAATGAGACTTTCAAACAGCTGTGTACAATCCATTCCGTCTAATTTTAATATAAAAAAAATATAATTATATTGTTTGTGCTTGTTTCTGATTAGGTTGGTTATTTTACGCTAGGTTTCAATAATATTACAGATAAACAGGTGGCTAGATTTATCTTGCAAACAAATTTCTAAGAATACATTTGTATTCCACACAGGAATATGATTTCTAATATTTGAGATCTGGTGACAATCTGTAAAAATACACAAACCCAATCCAAAATGAAACCTTCAAATGCAGCTGAATTGATCTTAAAATGTGCATACATGTACCGACATTAATCTCACATACCCTCTCCACACGTGCACACACATACAAGCACATGCATGAGCACAGACACGCACACATGCACACCCCCCCACACACACACAATCAAACTTAACATCATACACCCAATACACCCCAGGCATTAACTGTTAAGAAATACAAACTCCATCTCACAATTGATCTAATTGAGATGGCTCATTAAATGAGAAGGAAGTCCCAGACATTCAAGTTTTATGCTAATGGTTTGTTCTGACTCACGCATCTATGTGATGTATGTACTATGTGCTGTGGTTAATGTTATCCTCTCACTGATGGAAAATTTCCATCGCAACTGCCCACACATGAGCAGTGGCACTGCTCTGCACATAGAAACTGTCACGCGGCTTCCTTCTCGCTCGTCTAATAGTGCTTTTGTCTCACACATTTCCAAATTCATCTGACGCTGTTTCTCAGACTTTTAATATGTTAAACACCCAGTGATAACCTGCTCAATTAACACTAACTTTATAAATCTAACATGCAACTTCAAATCAACTTTCAAGTCAATGGGAAAGATGTGACTACGTATGAACATTTTATTCTCAGCCATGATGTAAATTCTGTTGATGTCTTGTTTCTTTCCCTTTATAAATACTATACATGAATATGTGAATACCTCTATTTGGCAGGGGTTAATCATTTTATTTTTCCCTACCAGCTGTGGTAATATTTTCTACTACTACACAAAAACCTCCATAAATGACAACCCAGAATGCAAAATTTAAAAGAAATGATGGTCACATGACAAAATTGTAAGAATTGTTTTATTGTATTTAGAGATTTGTTATCAGATATAAAATATTGATTTTTTTTTATTTTTAAATATTTACACTGTGAATTCAAAAACTCACAAAGTATTTTTGGCCCACAAGGTTTTGATTTATAGTTGTTAATTGCAAGTGAAACTGCAATTAAAGTTGTTAAATTAACAAAGGAACCTTCAAAATATCTTGCTGTACAGTCCTTACAGACCCCAATTATCATATTTTAATTACCATTTTTTTTAATTTGGAACTCTTTCAACATATTTTACTCAAATCTTAACTTATGAAAACAATATTTACTTCGAAAGTTATATGAAGGAAGAATTCAAATTTAAAAAATCAAGAGATACTAACAATTAGGTTTGAAAAGGTCATGAAAAGTAGTTTCACTATAAAAAAAACTGGTTTAAAACCATACCAGGTATTAAGTAAAAATAATATCAAAAAATACATGGAAAGTTTTATTTTTATTTATTCCAGTTTTGCTATTTAATATCAAGAAATTTAATGTTGACCAAATTTTACAAAATTAGATAGTGTTTTTTCAGTGATGCCTTTCATTCAATCCATGACCAAAGATGCGGAAATTTTAGAATAAAGACACTCTCACAACTCTTGTGGCAGTTTAACTTATGGTTATTTTCCTTTTTTTGTTTTTGTTCGTCAACAGAGATGCGCTCATCGTTGCTTCCATCAACTGTGGCACTAGTGTATTTGCAGGATTTGTCATCTTCTCGGTGATAGGATTCATGTCGCACGATTCGGGGTTGCCTGTTGAGAAGTAGCGGGAACTGGTGCGTGTAAATGATTTGCTGATGTGTAATACGTCATTTGTCATGTAATGAGTTGGCACATTTTCATTGAGGGTACATGATCTGCTATTGATTATTGTGTGGCATATACCTGAAATGTTAGTGTGTGGATGGTAAAATAAATATTTTCAGTCTTGAACTTTTTTCATTGTGTCCAAAAACATGAAAGTATTATAGTTGTTTTTGGCTGAATTGGAACCACCTGTCCAGGGCCATTCCGGGGGAGGGGGGGGGGTACGACACCCATTAACAGAACTCTGCCTTTTGTCAGCAAATATGGTGACTTGCCTGCAAAATCGGTATTACCGGTAATGTAAAAACGATGTAGGTGGAATATCTGAATGAAATTATGATTTTGTTGCAAGGTATCGCCTTGGATTGCTTATCTGCAGTATATGCAAGTTTGGTCGAACCCCAGGGCTTCAGATTTTCGAATAGACTAAACAATTGGGTGTACCAATTTAAAAATTGTGTTGGCAAATGGACCCCCCTTGAAAATGGTCTGGGGATGCCCCTGCTGGCCCTGCACATGTCTTCAATTTTCAAGGCTCAACACTAAATGCATATTTGTGTGCATCTGAGTCGGCCTTTAATTTAAAAAAAAAAAAAAACGGTTAACACCTTCAGATATGAGATATTTTGTTCATGAAACCAGTGGAAGTGTTGTATCATTGTATTTCAAGCCCATTGAATGTACAGAGGTGCTAAACAAAGAATAATGCTGCAGGAATGAAGCATTCCTGACTAACATGTGGAGAATGTGTGTGGTTTTCACTGCTGCTGCCCCATGCCAAGTTCTAACCACAAAATTCATGTTCAGTCCTCAGGCCAAAAAGAAAAAAAATAATTTGTTTGCCATGAAAAGATAGACAAAAAATAATATTCCACGCAGGATCTTATGATTATTAAAATGTGGGTGAGGACACAAAAGTTTTAGGAAAGACTTCCATATGTACCCCCCTCTTATATATTTACATGATACAAAATTTATTTTAATTTTGGCCTTGTTTAATCAAAAAACGGAATAAAAGTAAATTTACATTTTAGGTTGCAGTAATATATTAGAGGGGGTCATATGGAAGTCTTGCCAAGTTGGAAATTTAGTCTTTGTATTTCTCCAAATATGGAACCCCCATTGTTAATCATATACTGAAAATGCTTTACCAACTTTCAAGAAAGTACCCAAAAATTTGTGATGTTTGTTCACTCGTTGATGCTTTGTCAGATCCAGATTTATATTTAAAATTTGGTATCCATAAGCATGAAGTTTGTACTGGATGTGTAAATTGATTACTTGACTGGAGCATTTCAGAAATGTGTATGTGTAGGCCTATGTGTATCAGTTAAAATGTTTCCCTTCTAAAATTGTTTTGCCGATTCTAATTAAAGGCACTGTCGGTGCTTTGCTAAATCAGACTCAACAAAATGAACAAAAATCAGATTTTTTCCTTGTCTGTAACAAGTACATGTATGCTAACATACCCTTTACTGTCAAAGACAGGGTCTTTAAATCTTCCTATTTTCAAAGCTCAACCATTATTTTAAATGAAATTTGAGTCAAGTCCTAATTAGTGTGTGTTCTGTGTCTTCTTTTCCTTTTGGATGCTGGTACAGGTCCAGGTTTAGCATTTGTAGCCTACCCAGAAGCCATTGCCAGAATGCCTGTAGCACCACTTTGGGCTATTCTCTTCTTTGTTATGCTCTTCACAATTGGTCTTGACAGTCAGGTAAGAGGTAATCAGAAGCAATAGGTTAAGTTGGATTATCAGCTACGGCGTCCTGGACAGATTTTGTTGATTACTAGTATCATGTTTTGAGGAGTCCAAGTGTTGAAAATATCGGATCCGAAACATGATAATCATAAAATTGGATGATTTACCAACAAAAAATTTATTGGTCTCGCTATAAGTTTATAATATTAGACTCAACTGTGTTTGGCACAATATTTTTGCAACTCATAGCTCGACCAAAAAATTTGGGCTCAATCGATCCAATTTTATATGAACATTGAACGAAATGTGGGTAATGGTGAGAGAAAACAGTTCTAGCCAGTGTGTAGACACAAACAAGCACAAATGACAATTTTACAACGAAACAGAATAGGGAGGTCCCCCATGTTTATTTATGCACTGGATAGAATGGAATTTGACTTTGGGATTGAGGTGACATATACGAGCATAAACAAAACAGTTTAATACAACAGACGAAAGGAAATGATCTATCATATTCACTATATCAAAATGCATTTTGGAAACAATCGTCAATGATTTACTTTTAGTAGCAGGTTCGCATACAAAAGTGATTTTTCCTTCCCAATAACTGTCAGTAAGTGAGCTTATTAAGTCTTTATATCGTAGGCTCATATCGTTGGCTTCTTATATATATATCACCATCGTGATAAGGAAAAAAAAATATCGCAGTGTTGATTGCGATATCACCCATAGCTATTTCTGAAATGTGCTTTTTTGAGGCTTTAATAACATTGCATTGTGCCTAGATATTGGTTTAATCAGGAAGTCTCAATTATTATTATAGTCCCAGGAAACGAATGATAAACCTACTTCAAATCTTTGTGGGACATGCCATTCCAATAAACAGGGCCGAAAAAGGAATCACTACCAGTGACATCAATTAGTGAAACTATTGATTATCAGACAGTGTCTTGAATAGATTCACACCAGTCACCTGGAATTTTCTATTACTCTCTGATAAGTCATTGGTACCACAAGTGATGTCATCCCCAACCCAAATATTGATTGCTTTCTGGTCCCTCCTTGTACATGTTGTAGACTTGATACAAACTACATCAATTCTATTTGCATTTCCTGGGACCTTTAACTGAAGGCTAAGAGAATGCCAAACACATCCCAACTTGATGGCCAAATACACCTGAATTTCTTATGTTTCCCTTTATATTTTAGAGCAAGTTGAGGGCCAAAAATCAATGGTTGGCAGGCCGGATTTGGCCCACGGGCCGCCTATTGAGAACCCCTGGTTTAAATAATAATTCTTCATGCTTTGTTTTCCTCATTAGTAGGTAATAACTTTGACAATATGCAAATAAAATCAACCGTGATTTGTTTTTCTTGTATTAGTTTGTAATGATGGAGACTGTGATCACAGCCCTCTGTGATGAGCTACAGAAGGTAGTGCCCAAGGTGTATAAATACAAGACTTGGATCACTCTAACTTGCTGTGTTACTTGGTTCCTGCTCGCCTTGCCTATGGTCACAAGAGTAAGTAACAAGTGTGGGCTTTTATCATCAGGACTGACAAATTTTTGACAAACCCTTACAAGCATAATGAAGTATTTCAAGGCATCCATAAGTAGCATCATATGTAGAGATTTCGTAGATTAGCCACTGCAATAAGACTCTGCAGGATAAGATTGAACGTCTTCAAATTTGATCGGCCAGGGCTGTATTACGGGTTCCTGTGAAAACCAGAATAAGCTATCTACGTGATAAAATTGGGATCAGCGAAGTGAAGCGAAGGGAATACCATCTTGCCCTTGCTGTCTACAAATGTATAGCAGAGCTGGCCCCTGCCAATTTGTGCAATAAATTTACACTTGTCTGGAATTCCCATACAAGGAACCCATTCGAGCACTTTAATACGGTAAAATCAAATTACTAAAGCCGGCCCTCAAATTTGGTAGGCGTTCTTTCCAGTATAGGGGGGGGGGGCTAAAAATTGGAATGACCAACCCAAATACATTTTACTCCCAATACCAGACTTCAAAACAAAATACCATCACATTAAATCATAGCTTTTTAATATTCATTTGTGTATATGTGAAATTAAAAAAATATAATCAAGAAATAATTTTCAGATAGGGATATTTTTGATGGAAAATCAGTGCAAAAATCAGGCCTTTTTTAGATTTTATAGGGACACCTGATTTATGAAATCTCTTGTTGCACATGTAAAGTGAAAACTAGTAGAAAGCAAAATTTCCTACCAATATTTCCTTGGGTTAACCCCAATAATTGATCTGCATTCCTCAATACCTCTTATAAGAGAGACCAGTTAAAATAATAGAGTTGTAGTTAAAAAGTTAGTTGGCAAGGAGTATATTACATACTTTGTAAAAATTAATTTGTCCCCAAAAGAACATTTATGCATTGTGGTTAAATACCCAGCATATTTCAAATTATTCAAAAGTATATCATAACACAGATTTATAAAGATTTAAAAAAAATGTACAGATATTTTTAATGGATTAAAGTATTTCACCAACTTGACTTTTGACTTCCAGGGTGGGATCTACTTGGTGACACTAATGGACAACTATTCGGCGGGCTTCTCTCTGCTTATCGTGGCATTCATGGAGTCAGTGGTGATCGCATATGTATATGGTAAGGCTTTAAAGAGTCGGTCAAATTGGATGAAATCGTAGTAGTAGCAGCAGCATCAGCAGTACCAAAGTTTTAAATTCGGATTAGTAGTAGTAGTAGAAGAACCAAAGCTTTAAATCCGGTTTTGTCCTCGCTAACGGGGTGGCCGGATTCACCTCCCATTCACAGCAATACTGTTGTGTAAGGATTTATCGGAGCAAAAGATAATTGATTGAATACCCTTCCTGATGTCAATGTGCTGGATGGCTGCCATTAGCTCTCCAAAACCGACGCCCTTGTAGGTAGATCTTCTTTTTAGTTCTATCAGGGTAACTAGCTACCCTCATCGGATTTTGTTATAAACCCGATGGGGGTGACGGTTTAGCTGCTGACAGGTATTTCTTGTTATCAGGATACCAGTAGCAGGCCCTCAAGAAAACCTGACCTGGCTTTAAAAAATTGTGTTGCTCTTTGCTTTGGAATAACATTCAAAATAGGCTCAGTGTCATGATAGTAGTACCTTTTCACTAAAGGCACATACTCAATGATTATAGCTAGCTCAAGAGTGATTAAATAGGAATTGAAAAAAAATGGTAGTATGGTTTACAGAGATATAGAAGCACTATTTTGATTTGTTACTCAGAGGGCTATCTCATGTTGTGTCCTGTAATGATCCAATCAGACAGATTGAATTATAGGTAGTTGTGTCCAGGGGGTTAAAATAAATAGGGAGTGATGTAAGTAACCACACACAATGGTTTTGACAGGGTTCTTTGAATTTTGCCAAATAAATATGCCAATGCATAGAGTAATATAAACAATGTTAACATTTCAATGTTAAAAATGTGTTTGATTGTTAAATACACTATCAGTGATTCACCCAAAAGAGTCAAAATATTTGAAATTGGCAGGAATAGCTTAAAAGTGAAGGATAAGTATGTAGGATTCTTATGTTATTTATTGCAACTGAAACATTTACAAAAAAGGAAGAAAACAGCATTGCTCAAAGATTGGAATTTCTGTTCAAATATGTGTTTTAGTAAGTGTCCGTACAGACAGTAATGATTAAAATATCTGATTTTGTCCTTATTAGGCTGCTTTCAGTTTTAGCACTTGCAGGGTATGTTAGGACAGTTATACTTGTTACAGACATGCAAAAACCTGATTTTTTATGATTTTTTTTTATTTGATGATTTAGCAAATCACTGATAGTGCCTTTAAGTTTACTGAGTATGCATTATTGGAGTCCGTCCCTTTTGTATGATGCTAAATCGTCACCATTTTTAAAGAATTTCTTGTAATCTGTTAAATGTTTTAGGTGCAAACCGATTTGAAAGTGACATGCGGTCCATGCTGGGTTTTAAGATAAACATGTACTGGAAGATTTGCTGGATGATACTGTCACCTTTAGTAGTTGTGGTAAGTGTTGTCATATTTGTGTTGCTGTGAAAGGTCATGGAAAACAGATATGTGCTGTGTTTGGTTGGCATTGAACTTTTATCAGCAAAGTTGGTAATGGGCTTACTGGAGTATCCATGTTTTTCCATTGGGTTTGACCTTAAAAACCTGTCGCCATCGATTAACTCTGAATTTCAAAATGGAAAAGTTGTGAGCTTTTGGGCCCTAGATTTGGTGGCCTTAAAGTCTGACTCAAAGATTTTGGAAATATAATTTTTGTGTGTATTTATTGAAAATGGTCAACTAGAACTAAGATAGTCACCTAAAATGCCCAATTCCAAAGTTTGAGATGTATCGGATTTTTTGTTTGCATTCAGTAAACATTTATGTGTAGTATACAGTGCCATGGGATACTGTGTATAACTAAATTTCCGGATCCGGAAATTTATAACAAAGTTGCGATTTTCTATATGAAGGACTTCAATTTGAGCTTAGCTATTTCACACAGCGTTTAGTATATGGACAAGCATTATGTATATGCAAAAAACACAATTTGTGTGAAAATTGAGGGCACCCTCCTCGGGAAATCTCTGAGTCAGCCTTTAAAGGACATTTTTAATTTTTTTTATCTCTCAAGTACTCCTTTCAAGGTGTCCGTTTTGCTTATTGTCACTGATAATTTGTTGACCAAGGCCGATTTGTTTAGTTTCTTTGGTAGGTCCAATGTCATCGGACCTCACTTGATAAGAATGACCATATGAGGGGAACTAATTCTTCACCTTGCAAGCAAATTAAAAAAATTGCACAGAACTTTTCTTATTAATTTCCAATTTTGGCTAGTACAGCTTAGTGTGTTGCACTCTTAGTTATCCATAGAATACAATCCTTTTTATCTGTAATCAGAGGATGATTTCAGAACGTCCCATCATACAATGCATGCTTTGTGGTTAACCCAGCGTAGATACAAGGGATCAAGGAGCGGTCTTTCTGGAGTGGGGCTTTCTGAAAACATCCTCTGATCTGTAATTAACATGATCATCTGATGTTGATACTATTCCAAGTAGCCCTTGACCCTAGGGACCATCAGTTCTACAGTTCACTGCTGTGAGATTTTATATGTGTGGCCTATATATATAGTTAAATTGATCACAAATTAATACGAGTGATTACTTTCACAGTACACATTTTGTAGAAAATGAACTTTTAACATGCTTTGCTTTAAATCAACATTCTTATAAGTCATTGCTCTTTTATTTCACATAATTACCTTTACCGGGAATGAAATCATTGGAATGTTGTTTTTGGTAGGGTGTGAACATTTATAGCCCCACTGCACTGATTACATGCTTAATATTTCAGACTTCTATATCCATGTATCATCCATTAACTATCCATTTAAAATCACAGTTCATCTTTGTGTTCTTCTGCTGGACCTATAAACCATTGACCTATGAAGACTATACCTACACAACTGGTGGTGAGGCCTTAGGATGGCTGATGATCCTAGGCGGGATTATTGCCATTCCCATCTATGCCATATATCACCTTGTCATGTGCGCAGAAGGAAGTTTTGTAGAGGTATGTAATAGATTTTCCAGATTGCTGTGTATGCGCGTGCACTTTTGTGTGCATGCGCATTTGTGTAGGCATGCATGCATGCATGCATGGATGTATATGCAAAATGTGCTATTCTTTGGCCACATCGTGCAAGCCTTGATAATATTTTCTGATAGCTTGGCCAATTGGGGTAATCCTAGGTACTACTTGCCCGAACCTACTTTTCTTTTTTATTAAAAAGATTTAACGAAATGCTTCGAAATCAAATTTGTGTTGAAAATCATGCCATTTATATTACAGATTATACCTGTATGGCTTATCATAAACAATTTAAACTTGAAATCTACTGTATTTGAAGATCACTTATTCCTAGGTCCTTCCATGGGGGCTTGGATTCTACATTGGCTATGAGCACCAGGACTACAAGGCCCTTTTAATTTATCTTGTAACTTCTTTGCTTCAAAGCTGTTCCCTATCAAAAGTTGTAGTACAAATTAATATCAACTCATTTACTGACTAACAAATTTTAAAGTGACCAGTTTTCTTCAAATATTTAACTAGCCTTATTCGCACAGGGTGGTATAACATTTAATTTACCAAGAGAACTTTTCAGTGCCCAGGCAATTGGACAGGCAATTTGTCAAGGGCCTGAGTTTTGTATGTTTGTGTTGATGGGTGGATTGGGATCATATGCCCATATGAATAGTTTTCATTCGAGAAGATCAAACCCAATTACAATACATTTTTGGTAAGAAACCCCTAGCCTATCTTAATCAATTTATTTTCTCATGATATAAGGTGACCCATACACAAAAAACAGAAGATGCCGGAATCACAAAATGCACTCTAATGCTAAGTACTTTTTTGCATCCAAGGCGTATTTTTCAGGGTCTGCTATTAGTGTTTTGTTTAACCATTGGTAACAAATATCTCTGTTTGTTATTTACAGCGTCTACGTTTATCAGTCAGCTCCGACTCTGAATGGGGACCTGCATTAAACCGACACAGGGAAGAGGCGGATAACCCTCAATGGCCGAATATCGAAAGAAGAGGACCAAAAAATTGCGTCCAAGCACAACCTCATGACCTAACCGATAATGCAGTATAATGCATCTTGCCATAAAGTACACCGCTTTTAACAAAATTGTCAGTCCTTAACTGAAATATGGATAACTTAATTCGCTCAAAATTATGCTCAACCTTGGCCGTTATCAAAGCATATGACAGTTTTCATAAAATAACGTCTCCAGGGGTACTATCATCTGTGTATCTGTGAAGTGCTGTGAGAAGAATAATACACAGCAATGCTCCAGTAACAATTTGCCAAAGAAAGCACTCGCAGTGCTGACAGCTGACATGGAGAGGTAGTTGTCGAAGGTGCTGAGTGTTTTGCCAATGTTTGCAAACTAATAGGCTGCACCGGGAACCAGCCGGCATAGCTAGGCCTATTGAAAATGAGCGGTCTAGATTTGTGCCGATCATTGTGCTGTAAGAACGTTGGGGTGATGCTGTGATGTTGGAACTTCGCTGAGCCAAGAAGATCTTAATTCCTTTTGGAAAGTTCAGTAACTTTCAATCACTTGTGTATTTGGTGCCTATACCTACAGCTCTTTGAACTCTGGATGAGTTGTCGCTGGCATCATAGAAGCAGTCCAATATGGAATTTTGTGGGGAGATGTACGGTCAACAAGTCCAAGCATCAAGCCATTACATGGAATTGGTTTCAGATTTTATTATTTTTACTTAGCAAACAGGGTAATTAGCTTAAGACAATACAAGAGCTACTTATTAACATGCAACAAGAAAATGCAGTATATTGTGAGTAGAAATTTAAATTTTGAAAGAAATAGTGCCATGAAAGGTTGTGTTTTGTTTTGCCTGAAAAAAAGCAGGATTTTAAATTTTTATATTGCTGGGGGAAAAAGTATTGGCCCGAGCAATTATAGGGAAAGATAATGTTGAATATAGAACGCATCCAGCAGTAAATTTGAATTGAGAAGTACTGTATTAAAGACAGGCTCAGAGATACCAAACTATATAATTAGTGTGTGTTTATGTATTAAATATAGCCATAAACGGCTCAATTCCAAAGTTTGAGAGATAACATTTTATTTTTATTTTGATGTAGTAAACTTTCAGGTGTAGTATAACAGCACCATAGATATTGTGTAAAATAAAATTCCAGATTTAGATGTTTATTACAAAGTTTTGATTTTCTTTATGAAGGACATTGATTTAAGCGTAACTATTTCACATGATAAACATGTGGACTTAGAAAATTGAGGGTGCTATCCTCAGGAAATCTCTGAGTCAGTTTTTAAAGGGGATTTCGTGATCCACAGCCTTGTGTTCCTGACTTTACTCAAAAAAGTTGAGATTTTTTGTCATCTGAACTGTTGTGATGGGTATATTATGTGGCGAATCTTACATGCAAATTCGATCTACTCTTCGAGAAATTTGTAATTTTGTATTTTCTGTCCGTAAACGGACAGTGGCCTTACGGGGCACTGTGATACAAACATTTGCTCATAACATCAAAACACAGTCAGAATCAACTGAAATTTTAGAAATGACCTTTTCTTGAGGATATCTAGTGAACCATAAACAAAAATTAAAGTGCTTGGATCACGAAATGCACTTTTAAGGAACAGTGTGTGCTTTTCTCCCTCGCATATTGGACCAAGGGTCTCTAAGAAGCACCCATTTAAAAAGCATAATGGAGTACACTCTTGCTTCATCTTTGTGCCAAGGTAGTGTAACTATAGTAGATTCAACCCATCGTGTCACCAGAGGAGAAGTTTTGAACAGCGTCCATTAGTTGGGAGAGGAGGCAGAAAAAGAAAATATGTGGTCCGATTCACCTGTTTCATGAAAGAACTAAGATAATCTGGCCTTTGATGTTGACATCGTTTTTACATAGAGAGTGCAAAGACTTTTGTATTCCTTTGTATCCAAAACACGGGCGCTCAAAAGTCAATAACGTTCACCTCACCTATTACATATTGAATACCACTGAAACAAATTCAATTAGTCAAAATTTTTGAGATTTAGTGTAGCTATAAATGCGCTTACGTTGACTTGAATGTTTTTCATTAAGCATAGAATTGATTTTTCTCTGCTATCGTACTGATTGTATCAATAGATTTAGCGTGGAATTTTAATTTCGACCCACTGCACATGCCCCTCATTCAATGCCCATACCTTCGGAAAAGTACTAGAGGTGACACGATGGGTTGAATCTACTATAATAAATCTTCTATTTATTAGGCTAATAAAATTCCTGCCATTGTACAATTTTTGACATTTTGTACAGATTGATGTAAAAATGAACTCTACATGACCTTTGACCTGTGGAATTGCTGAACTGCTAATATTGGTGTCAGCATAAAACCAAGTCAAAAGCCATATCATCATTGAAAATCCAAAAGTGCATTAGAATTTTGAGATTGAAAACCATTGCCGGGTGCGGCTGCATCCTGGCTTGATCTGATCAACATTTTTTTAGGATGTGCGCAGTCTTAGTGGTATCCATAATATCAAGCCCAGGCTTATATACTGCATCCTGTAATCCATTCTTTACAGCCTACTGCAACTGCCCATGACTTGGGATTGGCGGTGGTGGGTCGAGAACTTTGGTCCCGGGAACCCTCCCTCTCCAGTTGCAGTAACTGTCATGACATTGTGTGGTGAGTGTAGGAACTCCAATATACAATTACAAAGGTAGAAGACTGGAAGAGGACATTTTAATGATTTTCTTAAGGTTAAAGGTCATGACTATCAGAATTCATTTCCCCCTCATTCTGTGCAGTAGAAGAGTGCTTTTGAAAGTCTGTCCCATAAAATATTACAAACTTTCTTTTAAATAGTGCTACTACTCTGCGTCAGTAATTCTAATACAAAATTCTGGCTACGCGCGCATAAACCCGGAAGTGTGTGACGAACGCTTGACAACGGGAATCCAGTACGCAGTTCAACAGACACGCGCGTGCCATTTGTTTCAGAAATTATGACGGCGATTATAGTTTCAGTCCATTCATGTCAATACCAAGAAGTAGTAGTAGAAGCACATGGAAAAAAACTTGGGGGTGTTTTGAAGGTGTAAGAAAATATGCCTGCCTTCATGTGAATTGCAGTCATAAAATGACTGGATATTACTGTCAGTATTAGTATTTAAGACATAGTATTTTGTTCCATTTTATGTGGTACAGACCATTGAATTGCTACCAAAGTATGTAAAGCATTTTGTCTGTCTTAAACTATATTCTATAAGGTTGTATAAATTGTTCTACTCCAAATCAATGGGGTATTTTTAATGTGCTGAATTGTACCAGACATACAAGGGTATGGGTAGGCATGTGCAAGATTAAATGTGTGCCTGAATTTTTAAATGAATGTTTAGATCTATTCATTTGTGGGCCAAATTGTGCTGCATTCTATGACCAAATGATTCTAAGAGCTGTGGTTGTAATGATTTGTAAAAAGGCTAAGAAGTTTGAGTTGCACTTAATTCCTACCTCTTTTTTTTTCTCTTTTTTTGTATAGACTTAGCTTTAGAGTGAGCACAGCGAGATGTGCTTCATTTCCCAAACCCACATCATCTTGTGCTATGTGTAAATAAGCTATTCTATCCAACCCAAACCTATATTGTAGTAAAAATGGTAACTTTATGCTCAAATGAGAACACTGTATGTTAACAGGTTATGTCTGGTGCTCAAAGCAATGGTTGCAGACAATATTGATCATAATCAATATGAATTTTGCTACTTTGCCAAGAAATTTTTAAGTCTGTCGTTCACAACCATGCTGTTATACAGCACAAAATCCAACTTGCCCCCCACCCTCACCACAGTCATAGTCTGTGTATAGCTTTCATCATATCTGAAGTACATTTTGTATCACTTCACACTTTTGTGGCTTTTTGTGACCAAAGGTGCAAATTGTCACGGACTGATATGTTGAGATGCAGCAAATTAAGCCAGTTCGGTATTAAAATGGAAATCAAAACCGTTCATAAAGGCAACATGAGAACTGGTCTCATTCCCAGTACTTGGTGGGTAGCCCAAAATGCATGTATACTGTGATAGTCATCTAACAAGTCTAAAGGAGTTTGATATGAGCTCGTCGCGGTTTGGTTGAAATTTACTCAAGATCTTGAGCATGAAAAACGTCGACCGACCGGTAGAGCATATTTCAAAATCCTGGATGTTTTTGGTGAGATGTCTTTGAATTGAAAATATTGCAAGATTCTTTCAAGGTTGTATATGCTGTAATATTTGCAATTTAGTAAGTTTACCTTAGCCCTGCCTTGAACATTGATGAATGAACTGCACATTTTTAACGGCCAGCCAATTGGATCACTCCTATCAAAGATACGGCTTCAGGTGTACTAAAAATAGCTGACTAATCAGCGATCAACCTGAAATGAAATTCACCAAACTTGTTGTGGTGAGTATTCACAGTATACGGTCCGCAAGACACCCACCAGGTCTTGGGAACGAGACTACATGAAAACCTTTTAAGGTTTAAAATGTGTTAATAAGATCACCTTTTAGGGATTGCAGTTTCTATTCTTCATGTTTGACAACAATTTTAAACTTGGAAATTTTATATTGAGCAGTGGTATAGTTTGATCAGGTCTGATGATCATCATATGCACAAAGTATTCTCATTTCATATGCACACCTGCATAGATAGAACTTATATTTAAACCCAGATAGCGCTTTCCAGACCAAAAAAATGAAAAAAAAGGCAAAAAACTTTGGACTTAACACTGGCGAAGTGTTGTGTTACCTTGTTTACCAAATCCTAGGTAACTTGGGACATGAATGTAGGGAACATACTTCAACAATATAATGTATGATATTCTAAAACTTTAATAATATATCATCCATGCACTTCATGCAGAGTTGAGTCGCATCTTGCTCCCTTGGTCACCTAGACTTCAACTGAAAATAAGTGAGTTTTATTAAAAATCCAGTGCGATGGCGCTCTAAACAATACATTGAGGTTAAACCGAGAAATGCCAGGATCGGCAAGACGTAACATACACTTGATACTCAAAAGCATCTTTTTTGGAGTATTTTGCATTGCATAAATTTTGCATTAAGAATGCAAAAACAATTGCTTGGAGTTCAACTAAACCTGGAAAAGACATGAAAATTGTGTGAAATTGAGATCTATATTCTGGGGAACCCTGGAAGTTTTGTGCATTATACATACAAATCTAGGCCTTTACTCTGGTTTTCCTCAATTTGTGAGTGTGTGAATTACAGAAACTATTTGAATCAGAACATGATCTTTTCAAGTCTAACAAAAAACACAATTCATTTTTTTTAAAGATCTGTATCGGACTTTGACAGGAAAGTGTAAACCCACACTAAATTCACAGAACTATTTGAATCTGGTCAAACTGTAGAATACTTAGAACTTCTTCAATCTCAAATGTGTTATTTCAGTATTTTAACCCTGATATATTAACATGGTATTCAGGTTTTTAATTGCAATGCAACTCTTCTTTACTTCGGTAACAAGGTACATGTGTAAGACTAGAGTATTTTTGTATAGTTATATATACTTAATATTGTTATCTGTACTTTCGTTAATGAAGTAGATTTATATGTAATGTAATGGTATATTGTATTGGTTTATGCTTGTGTGCTGCTTGATCATCTGACTAGACTTGTTTCAATTTTGGTGAACTTGCTTTATAACCCCAAGGGTGTTTTCACACCAAACTTTTTAGGACCCGAGTCAATCCGGATTAAATTCAAACAGTAAAAAAAAGTAAAATTAAAGGGGACTGGACCTTTGTACCAGGAACGGAGTGCCCATCCTCCTCTTTTCGAAGCGCTGGGCCAGACTCCCCATATAAGGTTGCTGGAGTGGGATCGCCACACCCTCATCTACAGCGAGTCTGTTACCTTCCCACATGGAATATTCCGGTACCCCATTATATAACCCTGGGTTAGAGAGGAGTAAGGATGGTAAAGCGCCTTACTCAAGGACGAAACACATGGACCCCAGCGGGCTCGAACCCACAAACTTTGCGTGCGGGCCGAACGCTGTTCCACTGGACTCACTGGCCCTACAAACAGTAAAATCGATTTAACTAAACAAGAAAAAGTTCTTCCACTAATCAATAGTATACATTACTAATTAAAAAAATAAATCCACAAAAGAAACATAAAATAATTAAATTAGACACAATTAAATCTACATCAAGAAAATCTCAGTCAAATCTCCAGGCGCACAACAGTGTGCGTGTGCGATACAAGAGTTAAGCCAAAGAGTAATTGTTGACCTTGAAGCGATTATTCATCGCCATCAACTCTCATTAAACCAGGGTTCAATGCGGATTCAACCCTACACACTCCAAGGTTTTAAACACTTTGATCTACATCATTGTTGGTGTTTTTCTCATGTTCACACCATTTTTTTCTGTGTTTATTGACAAACTATCTTTGGAGTGAATATGCTCCAAGGGAATGCAATTGTCATCGTTAGATATTGTAAGATCGTCATTAGCTTAAATAGGTAAGTCCTGTTGTCAGTTATTTAACCTAGTAGTGCAGAAGTCTGAACATGCAAGTATTTTATGTTTTAAATAAATTGAGGCTGGACAATGGTTTGAATAGAGTACTTCAGGGGAGTTGATCTCACTCAAGTATTCTGCTGTCATGTTTCAAGCCTAATTTGTGACTGATAATGATTAACTCTGTCAAAGACAATATTGGTACTGAGAGACTTGTATGATATTACCTGTACTGACCCTAGTATAGTCCCATGCTCGATTATAATCCCACCCCCAGTTTTGAAAGAATCTGAATTGTAGAAAATCCTGTTATAATCCCATCATAAGATTTTTGCTGGAAGGCAATAGATTATGTGCTATTTTTTTGTTACAATTTTCACTGTTTTGGTAGTATTTTCTTGTGATTTTCTTTACAAATTAATTAGGTTCATGCTGTAGGTTATTTACAGGTCTTTGTTGATCACACACCTCATTTAACACTTGAAATATCTGGAATAAAGTTTAGTCCTGAAAGGCCGAAATGTTGATGTTCGTGTGTTTCATGTTAGGAGGGTGGAGATCCCATTATAATCCCACCCCCTGATCAAAGCAAATTTCAAGTTAAAAACAGGTGGACTATACTAGGTCAGTACAGAGAGTACTACCCAAATATGCTCTTTGTAACTGTACATATGCACCACACGGGGACGGCCTTTTAAAATGATGCAGGGGATTGGACAAAGAACTCTTCTATACTTTTAAGGGGGAAGCATAGAGAAGCAGCCTAAAACACAAAAACAAAAAAAATTTGAAAAGCCAATCAGAGGTCTAAAAGAAATATAAAAACTATACATTTCCCCTGTTCCTTACAAGAAGACTAAATTATCCTGCAAGCCATTTTAAGATAAGATCCATCAAAATGGTCAAATATACAGTAACGACAGACTAGGATGATTCTAAAGGGGAGCTTTCAAAGGGAGCTCAAATCACTCCCTGTGGTGATTGAAGAGATTGAGGAGAGCAATTGCTCTATAGCACCTTAAAAGCAGTTCCCTGATGTGCACACACGTTCCTGTTGAAATAATGTAAATTTGGTGCTTAAAAAAAATCACACCATTTGATGTCATTTTTTTGTTCGAAGCTGCTTTAATGTGCTATTTAACACTTTCTTAATTCTGCAAGAAAGTGGTGCAAAATTCTGCAAATTTACCAAGTATTCATTGCCAAGTAATATTCTGATAAATTAACAATCGGAAATAAATGAAAAACCCTATTGTTTCAAATTTGATACAACCCTGGCAGAAGTCACAGGATACATGTGCACGTGATGTGGCTAAGGGTGGCTATGGCATTCAGAAAATATAATCATAAATGTGTCTTGAAAGAGTCCCAGATTAATTTGCCGAGGATCAAATTTCCAAAATTTGAACTTATGGTTGTAGAACATTTATCAAAGTTAAGTTTCAGATTTGTTTTATAGGAGTAAAAACTAGAACCAAATACCCAAACTTAAGTGTTAATAAACTAACCTGCTGTTCGAAATTAATCCTATAATAAGATCCTCTTTGTAATTTTGAATCCTTGTGTACAAGTATAAAATTATCCACCTAACTCTGATACAATAAAGGACCACCATTACCAACAAATCATCTTTAATGTCCTAAAGACCAATCTTTACTGCTCAAATATTCAACTTTATAATATGCAGTTCTAATTTCCAATAAATAAGCATGAAAAACTGTTCTAAAACAGAAATTAGTGAGGCCTCTGTCACACTTTCCTTTAAATTATGTTTTTTGTGTCCCTTTGTAATAGTGGTATGTTTGCAGAATTGCATTGGTTACACAATCCTATTCCCCACCGAGTGTGAACCCCACCGTATGGTGATAGGTACCTCAAGTGTACTCTGGTCAAATCATTGAGTTACATCTACCCTTCTAGCATTTAGGAGGGCCATGTGTGGTATGTCAAGTAAAGTCTGTAAAAGGATACCTGCTACATCTCTAGTGTTTGTCAAAGGTTCTAGGTAACATGTACTGGTAGGCGTAGGCTCACTATCCCCTGAGCTATGCAGGAGTACCGACTATGCATATGCCTCACAGTGGAGATTCACCTGCTCATTACCTAATTTTTGGGAAAAAAAATGAATATTTGTGTAAAGGTTGAAATAATTTAAGAGCTATCCATAGCAAAGGTGATTTTTAGTATGTAAAATCGAAGTTAGTAATGGTGTTTTTTGACTTAGTATGCAAAAGAAACTAATTTCTTGGGTTTCCGAATTTTAGAGATAAAAATGTATAGTCATTAGCATTTAAAGGGGGGTGACATGATCATGGCCAAATTGTTCATGTTTTTTCCTGACATGAAAGATACCACCAAAAACACCTAGACAATTTCAGGGGCCTCCTTGTAAAGCAGGTGATTCAATGAATGGTGTAACTAGAATAAAGAACGCTAAATAGGACATTATGTGATAATAACTGTTCTATTTGGGGTGTTTTGTTCATAAAAAAAAAATATTTCACTGGGCCTTAACTTAAAATTTCCACTGGGCTAATGAGAAATACAAATTTATGATATAAAAAATCCAGCTTTGATGGAGTTAAGTGGTGGGGATGAGGCTGTTGATCGGATCACCCATTTTTAATATTTATTAGTCTGGGACAGAATTAGGGGATTAATTACGCGTATGTCAAGGTTTATTGGTTTGCATGTGTAGTATGGGAAAAAGAGCATGTTGGAACAAAAAACATGATTTTTTTAAAACTCATCTTTTTTTTAAAAAAAATTCCCTATTTGAGTCGGATTTCGACTCACGGACACAATGTTCACTAAAATAAACGTTGTTTAATTAGATTGAACGGTTTAACAGAGTATGTTAACGGCGACATTGTTCTGCACGTCAAAATTACGTCAGATGCGCAATTGGTCACCTTAACTCTTCCACGACTGAGATAGATATTAGTGTTTGACAATTTGGTTGCAATGGATTTAACAAAGCAAAACGGGTGTGGTTTTGTCAATGTCAGAGATTTTTACGATTGTATTTGGATTACTTGATTTAGGGAGGTAATTGAAGTCCACGCTTATCCAAAGGCTGTTATTGGAACTTGGTTAAGGGTAATGTGTCATTATTTCAAAATAACAATAATGGTGAATTAAATTAGAGATTTTTTTTTTAATGCTTTACATAAATTACCCAAAATTAAATAAATTTTGAACAAAAGCTCTTCCTGATTCACCAGAAATTTTGAGAAATCAATGCATTCATCTTGGATTTTTTACAATTGTACAAGGTAAGACATGTTTTAAGATTTTTTTTTCTCAAAATAGCGTGAAGCCCAATCAACTGAGGTGCTCCATCAGTTTAGAAATGATATGCACCCCAGGTGAAGAATTTTATTTAAAGAATAATTGAATATGCATGATAACAATTTGCAGTGGCAAAGTCAGTGTCAAGGTTTTTAGAGGTCAATTTGTCAGACAAAAAGTGCTGGCTGCACTGGTTTTGTGTCGCTGCCCTAAGGCAGGAAGACACATAGGGCTCATTGTCCACTGTTGTTGTGTTCTGTTGTGATGTGTTTGTGAGGGCTGTTGTTGAAAAAGGGTTAAATTTGCATGTAAATCCACATACTTTGATGGATTTAAACCCAAACTTGGGTCACAGGTTGCAAACATGGCTGTCATATTAGTGTGCTACTTCCGTCAATGCTGTAGATACAGTACATCTCCAATTTCACTTTCATCATGCATTGATGAGGACCATGGAACGATGTCGTTTCCAATCCCAGCAGAGTAAACACAAACGCCAATGCCAGATAGATTGATTATTGCAAAACAAATTTGATTAAATCAATGTCATCAATAATCTTGCTACCAGTGTGTCTTCTGTCTGGAGAAATCTGGGATTGCCTTGCTTTTTATACAACATGGCTTGTGGCCCAGACCATATACTGTGTTAACAAAATGGGCAACATGTGTAAGGAGACTAGGCAATGGCATATCAATAGAGTGTTGGATGAAACACTTTATGTGGTCACAAACCTTCAACTATACTTTTGTCCTTGTCTGGGGAAGTATGACGTGATACGTGTGTATACTCATGCCGTCTTTCAGTTGCAAGTGAACATTTTTGTGATTTGACTACGCGCATGCTGCAAGTAGGTACAATGAAATTTTTGCCTGCATCATTACTTTCGTACTTCTAGCTGAAAGTAAACACTGTTTTTTGATCAGGAACCGTGTGGCGTTAGACCTGTATTCATCCTTCACGTTTTTGCCTTTTGACGGTAGTCTCTAAGTGGCAATGGAATAAATGTGTGTTACTACATGCATTCACCTCTTGCCAGGTCATCAGTTTGTCCCAGAGAGAGGATCTAACCTGTCAAACGGTTTGGTAAATGCTCCCATTCGACTGCCAGTTTGAGACTCCCCATGCAAATGGTGAATCTGTTTAGAGCTAAAGTTGGACAGTTGGTTGCACTAAAACTAGTCTCACGCGAGACAAGAGTTTAAATGTTGCATGCCCACAATTGGCTAACTTTAGGAGCTTTTTTCAGATGTCTGTGTTTACGACTGCTTAGTATCCGTACTATCTAAGGTATACAAAAGTGATTGCTTCATTGAACACAGAAGTGCATCTAATGTGGTACTAACCCAAAATGGTTTGTAGAAATCATGCGGGTTGTCATGATTGGAGAAAGGTGTGGAATTTGGATTTTTTGGGTCAGGGAATTTAGAGGGGGAAAACAAAGGAGTGGAATATGCACTTAGATTGCAGCAGAGAATTCTGTTATGTGTGCCACCTAATTAAAACAATTTTCCTTGTTCAACGGAATGCCATTTACCTAGTGTTAAAAATTTCAATTGAATCCGACCTACCATTGCAAAGTGAATAGTAATTGTATTGAGTGAATCATAATAGCCCTTAGATAACTCCACAATTTCTGGCTGGAAGGCAATAGATTATGTGCTATCTTTTGTGACAATTTCACTGTTTGGTAGTATTTCTTGTGATTTTCTTTACCCAAATTAATTAGTTTAATGATTGTAGGGTATTTAAAGTCTGTTGTTGATCACACACCTCATTAACACTGAAAATATCTGCGATAAGTTAGGTCTTGAAAGGCCGAAATGTTGATGTTTGTGTGTTTCATGTTTTAGGGTGGAGATCCAATTATAATCTCACCCCCTGGAATTCAAGCAAATTTCAGGTTTAAAAAACAGGTGGAGGTGGGACTATACTAGGGTCAGTACAAATACCCCAAATAGCTCTTTGTAAATGTACATATGTCACCGGGATCTGCCTTTTAAAAATGAGCAGGAGGAGTGACAAAGAACTCTTCTAGAACTTGAAGGGGAGCAATAGAGGAGCAGCTAAAACACAAAAACAACAAAAATTGTCAAGCAATCAAGAGGACCTCTTAAAAGAAAATATAAACTAGACATGTCTGTCCTTACAAAGAGACTCAATTATCCATGCCCAAAGCCATTTTAAGGATAAGATCCATCAAAAATGGTGCAAAATATACAGTAACAGACAGAATAGGGATCTGATTCTAAGGCGAGCTTCAAATCACTCAGCCGTGGTGATTGAGAGAGAGTGAGGAGAGCATGGCTCTGTCACCTTAAAAGCCCAGGTCCCTGATGTCACACAGTTCCTTGAAATGTAGAATTTGGTGCTTAAAGAAAATTGCCATTTGATGTACATTTGTTCGAGCTGCTTTTAAGTGGTATATTTAACACTTTTGACCAAGAAAGTGGTGCAAATTCTGCAAATTTACCAAAGTATTCAGTGCCAAGTAATATTCTGATTAAAATTACATTCTTTTGAATAAATGAAAAACCCTAGTGTTTCAAAATGTGATGCAAACACCTGGAAGACTAGTAGCATAAGGGATACATGTGCACAGTATGGTGTAAGGGTGATCTAATGGCATTCAGAAATAAAAGCATAAGATGTCTTTAACGAGTCACCCCCAGATTATGTTACGAGGAAGGAATTCAAATTTCCAAAATTTGAACCTTTATTGGTTGTAGAACATTATCAAGTAAGTTTCAGAAGTTAATAGGAGGAAAAAAACAGAACCAAATATTACCAAAAACTTAAGTTTTAAACTAACATTGCTGTTGAAATTAATCCTATAAGAAGATAAACTTGAATTTTATCTTGTTGTTACAATAGAAAAAGTATTACATAAATCGTACATAAAGACACAGACACAAAATCATCGTAATTACATAAAGACAATATTTACTGCCTCAATTACTTATATGCATTATTAATTCATAAATAAGCATGATGAAAACCTGGTTCTACCAGAATTAGGGCGCCAGGGCACACTTTTCTGTGAAATGGTTTTGGTCCCATTTAAAAGTGGTTGTTTGCAGAATATGCATTGGTGCTACACAATCATATTCCCCACCTAGTGGGAAACCACCGCAGGGTGAAGTACCTCAAAGTGTACTCGGGTCAAATCAGTGAGTACAGCTACCTCTTAGCATTAGGCCATGGTGTAGACAAGTAAGTCTGTAAAAAAGGATACTGCTACAGTACGCTTATGGATTGGTAAAGGTAATCTAGGTAAAATGACTTGTAGGCCGAACACCAGCCTCCTGGAGGTATGGCAGGTAGTACCTACTATGCGTATTTTTTTTTGGCATCAATGTGAGGAGGAATTCAGCTGCTCATTAACCAACTTTGAAAAAAAATGAATATTTGTGTAAAAGGGGAAATAATTTAAGTTGACTATCCAATATACCAAAGGTATTTTATATGTAAATAAGTTAGTAATTGCGTTTAATATCTGCAAATAACAATTTTCTTGTATTTCCCTGCATTTGTAGAGAGAAAAATGTATAGTCCGTTGCATATTAAGGTGTGGGGACATGATCAGGGCCAAAATGGGTTCATGTTTCTCCTTGAAACCATGAAAGCATACCACCAAACACACCTAGGCCCAATTTCCAGGCCCGCCCTTTTAAAGTCAGTGTATTCATGAATGGTGCTAACCTAGAATAAAAGAAAGCTTAAAGAGGCATTATGTGATAATAAATGTTAATTTGGAGCTGTTTTGTTCATATAAAAAAATATTTCTCTGCGGCCTTAAATTTCACTGGGTAATGAGGAAAAATACAATTTACTAATGATATGAAAATCTCAGCTTTGATAGAGTTAAGTGGGGGGATGAGGTTTTCGATCGGATATCACACCCTTTTGTCTCCCTTGAACTTTGTTCGGCAGAGACTTAGTAATCACTTTGCTGTCTGTTCTGGCTGTCTGGCTGTCGTTCTGTCCGTCGGTCGTCGTATGTCTGTCTGTACTGTCATGTCCGTCTGTTCTGTAATGTCTGTCTGTCATGCTGTCTGTATGCCTGAGTCCGTTCACGGGCGTGTGTACGATTTTCTGGAGTTTCCGTAAGGGGTACGAGATGTAACTTGGGGAAAGAAGCGGGTCCATGAGGTCTCAATTGATTAGAATTTTGGGCGTAAAATATGCTACTTAAGATTCTAATTTGCTAATTAACGAAAATTTCCCGCAAAGGCTTGTGTACAGTTTTCTGGAGTTCCGTAACGGCGATGGAGGAGGACGGTGAATAGGGGTGGAAAGCGAGAGCGGGGGCCCTGGAGAGGTCTAGACTTATGCATTAGATTGCGGGCGGTAGTTAGGGCCAAAACCACCCCAACAAATAAATATGCAAATGAGCTAATTAACTATGCCAAAAATCAGCGTATTGCTATAATTTGAAACGGTACGCAGATACGGAAAATTAATTCACTGTATGAAAAGCCTATCATGTGTGCGCATCTTTTTTGCAATTGATACGTGTGTGATACTGCGGCTTAGGTATGCAAAATGAGCTAATTAATTAAATATGCGTAATAATGTATCTCTGAACAGGACATCGGATAGGCAAAATTCCTTCAGTGCATGAAAAGAATACTATGCCGGATCTTTCGGGTGATATTTTGTGTGAATCTTAATTGGGGTCTCAAAGTGGCATTTTGCGGATTAAAATTATGCTAATTATGTGTCTCTAATTTGCATAATATTTAGAAAAAAAAAGCCTTGGTACAAGTTTATCTTGAGTTCTGTTAAGGCATATAATGATTGATAACTTGGTGTAAGGAAAGCGGAGTTGAAGAGTTCTCGACCCTCATAGATTTTGGGAGTATTTGGTTAATTAGTATGCAAATGAGGCTAATTAATATGCAAAAATCGCATAATTGCTATATTTTTTAAACGGTACATCGGTACACCCAAAATTCCTTAACTGCATGAAAGCATATCATGGTACGCATCTTTTTTGCCATTTGAAAGTAAAGGGATATATGCGGCTTAGGTATGTAATGAGCTAATTAACATATGCATTAATGAATGGTGTGCTTGTAAGGTACATTGATAGGCAAAGTTTATTCACTAATGAAATGACTATGCCGTGCATCTTCGGGTGGGTTGAATCTTAAGTGGGTCAAAGTGGCATTTGGGCATTAAAATTATGCTAATTAGGTGTCTAATTTGCAAAATTTAAGAAAACAAAGATTGGGGACAAGTTAGTCTGAGTTAAGTAAGGAATATAAATGATTTTCTTAACTGGGTTGTAGC
The DNA here is from genome assembly GCA_023653785.1 of Ophioderma brevispina. Taxonomy (NCBI): domain Eukaryota; kingdom Metazoa; phylum Echinodermata; class Ophiuroidea; order Amphilepidida; family Ophiodermatidae; genus Ophioderma; species Ophioderma brevispina. Next base: position 72,277 of record JAMKCH010009273.1, read on the forward strand.
GAAGCGGGTTTTGAAGAGTTCTCGACTCATTAGATTTGGGCGTTTTTTTGTGTTAATTAGGTATGCAAATGAGATAATTAATATGCCTAAACTCTGCATAATTGCTTAATTTTTTAAACGGTACATCAGATACAAAAATTCATTCACTGCATGAAAGCCGGTTATGTTGCGCATCTTTTGTGCCATTTGAAAGTAAGTGATATATGAAGGCTTAGGTTACTGTAATGAGCTAATTAAAAATATGATAATGCTGGTTTGTGCTGAAAAACGGTACATGGATAGGCATAAAATTTCTTCACAAGAAAGTACTAGTCGGGCCACATTCATCTTTTGTGGGATTCATATAATACGGTGTTCAAAAGGGCAGTGGGCCTTAAAGGGCATTTGGTGATTCTGGAATTGATCTAAGTAAATATGCGTCATTGTGTTTTATAGGCTGAAACAGTACATAGAGATGCAATATTTCTGTGGTACATGGAGAACGGGGCGGGGGGGGAGGAGGAGACGGGGGGGCGGGGGGAGGACGGGGAGGCGCGGGGGGGGGATACCGGCCGGAACGGAGAGGGGGGGTGCGGAGGGGGGGAGCGGGCGCGGTGTCGGCGGGGCTGGGGGCGCGCGGCCAACAATGGGGGGGCGCGTGGGACTGGAAGGAGAGGATTGGGAGGGATGCAGACGGCTTGACGGGGGGGGAGGCGAGGGCCGGGCACGTGGGAGGGACGAGGGCGGAGGGGGTGTGGTGGGGGGGAATGGGATACCGGGGGGTACGAGGGGGGGAAGAGGTGTGGTGGAACGAGGAGGGGTGGGGGTGTTGGGGAGTGGTGATCGCGGGAGGCGGATGCGGGACGTGCTGTTGGGAGGGGAGTGGGATGTTGAAGGGTGGTGGGGAAGGGGCTTGGGATTATGGAAGGGGTGTGGGTGGGGGTTTGAGGGGTGTTGGTGAGGTGGATGAGGTTGATTTTTGAGGAGGTGTTGGGGAGGGGGGCTGGGGGTTGAGGGTTGTTTGGGGGACCTCGGGCTCTCCCCCGGGGGGGGCGGGTGGAGTGGGAGGGCCACCAAGGGCGGCGGGAATACTCAGGGTCTGGTGGGATGTGCGGGGGGAGGGGGTGGGGGGAACGGGTCACGACCCGAGGCACTCTAACGCCGCCTCCGCGCGGGGACCTCACGCGGGGAGGGTGGCCTGGGGGGCGGACGCGGACTGAGCGGGGCCGCCAGCGGGCGGAGGCACCTGGGGGTGGTCGAGTAGGGGGGGGGACGGCGGGGGGGGAAGGGAGGGCGGGAGGTTGGGCACTCCGGCGAGGCGCGGGGGACAGGGCATTACGGGGGGGGAGCGGACGGCCGGGGAACGGGGGGGAGGGGGGGCGGGGGGGAGGGGCAAGCGGGTGGGTAAGGGCGGGGGCGCTGGGGGGGGGGGGGCACGGGCGGTTGCGCTGGGCCCGGGGGGGGCATGGGGAGGGGGGGGCGGGAGGGTAGTACGGAGGCAGATAGGCGCCGCACTCGCGAAACCCGGGAGGGGGGGGAGGGGGTGGGGAGGGAAAGTGGGGGTGGGCAACGAGCTGTGAAGGCGGACCGGCGTGGCGGGGGGTGGATGGGGGTCGTGGGGTGTTCGGAACGGGGGGGGGGGGGGGAGGGTTGGGGGGGGGAAAGGGAGAGGCGTGGGGGGGGTGGCGCGGTCAAGCAGGCGGGGGGGGAGGGGGAGGGAGGAGGCTGCGGCGATATCGGTGGTGGGGGGTGGATTACCTAGGGGCGCGGGGGGTGAGGGAGGCCCGGGGCGTGGGGGCCCGCACCGGGCGAGGGGGTTGGGACAAGTGGCGAGGGGGGGGGACGGGGGCCCGACGGGGGGCTCCGGGTTCCGGCGGGAGGGACGGGACGGTCCTCGCGTCAGGCATGCAAGGAGTGGGCCCGGGGAGGCTCTGGGGGAGGGGGCGGTGTAGGGGGCCCCGTGGACAAGCAGGGAGGGGGTGGGGTACGGGGGGGGGGTGGGAAGGAAAGGGGGAGGGGGGCAAAGACATGGGGGGGGGGGGAGGGCAGGCGGGAGGGGGGAGGAGGCGCGGGGGGGGAGGGAGGGGAAAGGGGAGGAGCGAGGGGGGGGGGGGAGGATGCGATTGCGCGGGGGGGGGAGTGGCCGGAGCGGCCGGGGCGAGAGCTGCCCCGGGGGGGGGGGAAGTGGGGGGAGGGAAGGGGTGGGGGGGAGGGGGGGGGGGGGGGACGGGGGAGGGGGGGGGAAGAGAGGGGGTGGAGGGGTCCCGGCGGGAGTGTCAAGCGATCGGGGCGGGGAAGCGGGGCGGCAGGGGTCAGGGTGGGAGGGGGGGCCCGGTCCCTTCACGGCCGGGGGCGATCTGAGTTCCTCGGCAGGGCCCATAGGGGGGGGGTGGAGCAGGCTAGGGGGGGGACCTCTGCGCCCGGAAGAGGGGGGGGGACCCGGGTTTTCCACGGGCTAGGGGGTTGGCGGGAGGGGGGGGGCGCGCGATCTGGGGAGGAGGGGCGAGGGGAGGGGCGGGGGGGGCAGCGGGGCCGCCTCCAAGGGGGGGGGAAGCAGCAAAGACGGGGGGGGGATGGGAAGGGGCGGGGGAGGGGGGGGGGGGGGGGGGCGGGGGGGGACACGCCGCGGGGAGGGAGTGGCTGGGGGGCGGAGGCTACTCTGCCTACCCATTTTTCCCCTTCCCACGACTCCGCGCTCCTCTCCCTTGGCTTACCCGCACCGCGGAAGGCGAGGGGGGAAGCGGCCGGGTAGCTGGGGGGAGAAGGGTCGCCCAAGTCTCTGGGGGGGGATGTCGCCCTACTCCCGGGCCGCGGGGGGGACGGGCGGGGCGTGCCCATGGGGGGCGGCGACGGGATTGCGCAGGGGGGGGGGGATCACGAGGGTGTCTCGTTGGGGGGGAGGGGGAGGCCGCCCCTCCTTCCGGCCGCGTGGGCGCGGGCGTGACCAGGGGGGGGGAGGCCTCTTTGGGGAGGCGGGGGGGGGGGAGCCGGAGGGCGGGTTGGTAGGGAGGGCGTCGGAGGGGGGGAGGGTACGCGGGGTGCGGGCGAGACGGGAAGAGGAGGGGGGGGGGAGGGGGGGGGTGGGGCGGACGGGAGGGCGGGGGGGGGGGGACGGGGGGGACCCGGCCGGCGGGCCGGGGGAGGAGGGCGGGGGGGGGACGCGGGGCGCGGGACTGGGGTGAGGGAGAGGTAGGGAGGGGGAGCGGCGGGTGCGGGGGGGATGGAAGGCGTCATCCGGGGGGGGGGGCGGGGGAGGGAGGTGAAGGGGGGGGGGGGGGGATGGAGGGGGGGTGGGCCGGGAACACAAGGGGGCGCCCCGGGTAAGGGGGGGGGGTAGGCTGAGGGAGGTGGTGGGGGGGGGGGACAGGGGGGCTCCCGGGGGTGGGGTGTGGGGTTTGTTTTTGGTTTGGGTGGTGGGTGAGGGGGGGGGGGGTTAGGGGCGGCGGTGTGGGGGGGTGGGGTTTTAATTGGGGGGGGTGGGTGGGGGTGGGGGACGGGTTCGGGTAGGGCGGGTGGGGTTGTGGGGTGTTGGAAGGGGTTGGGAGGGGGGGGGGATTGTGGGGCTGTTGGGGATGGGGGTGGGGGGGTTGGGGAAGGGGCGTTGGGAGGGGTGGGTGAGTGTTGCGGGTGGTTGCGGGAGGGAGTGGGTGACGGGTGGTGCGCTAGGGGTGCGGTGTGTGGGGGCTGTGGGGAGGGATATCTGCCAATCCTCCCACTGTATTCTGCTTGCACAAACTTTTTTGGGAACACACTGTTACTCATACAGTGGCAATCTGGTGTGCTGCCCTTTGTCTTCCCAGCTATACGCGCGAAAGCAGGCGAGAATTGTGGTTCAGACCGCCTTGTTCAAGATTAGTGTCTGGGACAGAATTAGCAACCATTGTGAGTAGTCAAGGTTATGGTTTGAATGTTTGTCGTATGGGCCAGGAGCATGTTTGAACAACATGATTAAAATATTTAAAAAATTCCATATTTGAGTCGGGTTTCGAATCACGGACACAATGATTCCAGTAAATAAACTTGGTTTTAATTAGCTTGAAGGTTTACAGATTATTGTTGGCACGCGCCTGGACATTGTTCTGCACGTCAAATACGTCAGATGCCAATTGGGGTCACATTACTCCTTCCCGACTTAGAATATATTAGTAGCTTTAGACATTGTTTGCAATAGCAACCAAAGCAAAACCGTTTTGGTTTTTTGCATTGTACGGAGATTTTTTATCGAGGTTGTATTTGATACTTGATTTCGGGAGGTAAGTGTCGAACTGTTCCACAGCTTATTTCAAAGGCTGTTGTATTGAAACTTGGTAAGGAAGTAATGGTGTCATTATTTCAAAATTAAAAAATAAGGTGCATAAAGTATAGATTTTTTTAAAACCAAAGAAGTCTTTTCCCACCAAATTATTAAATAAATTTTGACCCAAAAGCTCTTCCGATTACAGAAATTTTGGAAATGTAATTGATTCATCTTGCATTATGTTTACAATTGGACAAGGTAAGACATGTTTTAAGATTTTTTTTGTCTCAAAATGCGTGAAGCCCAATCAACTGAGGCTGCTCCATCAGTGAAGGATACTGCACCAGGTGAGATGTTATTTAAAGAATACTAATTGCATAGCCTTGTTAAAATTTGCAGTGGCACCCAAAAGTCAGGTGTCAAAGGTGTTTTTTTAGGGCCAGTTTGTCAGACAAAAAGTGCTGCTGCAATGTTTTTTTTAATTCTCTTACCCCTATGAACCATTCGTAGTAGGGATAAAATGTAATTATGCTCATTACTTGCCCAGATAACTTGCCAGTGATTCCTAGTTCTTAGATTCTTATGAGTTCACATTTTTTAATAGGGTGAGATTTGTCATCCTCTGCATTAGACAAACATATATTTTGATACATGGTATGGTACTCTCCCGGAACTTTTAAAAGAACGTCCTTGTAACTAGTGTTGCTTTAATTGCCACATTGCTGTAAAATTGGTTCACTGCATTCCGTTTGACACTTAGTTTTGTTTTATATTTCCCATTTTAAATGGCAGGTGAGGTCAGCAACTGTTCTTAGTGTCCAAAAGTATTTGAAAAGAGTCAACATGAGAAGAAAGTGAACTTCTTAAAAATTTTTTTAATGCAGCAATGCAATTGGTTATGATAACTGTTAATTTAATTTAAACCACCTGCACGCACTATCTGTCTGAAAAAGATTAGTTGGAGAACGATTGACTATTTAAATCATATACCGTGTTGTTCCTAATAAACGCCCCCCCCCCCCCCCCCCCCTACGATTTTTGGATAAAACAATTCACGAAAATGAGTTAAGCTTAACCCAAATCACATGATTTAATGGCCTAGTCTGTCGTAATCCGTAATCATCATCGTGTGTCATCAACTTTCTACAAGTATAATAATAAATTGCTGTTCGTGGATTTCATGAGTATAACGACATCTGGACCCCCAGTATTAATCTTTTATAAACTGTGTGTAAGGTGATTTTGTGGGGATTTTTGACTTTACATTTTTGACTGTAAAAACGGCCCACCTCTTTGAAAAATTGCAAAGCCCCCCGGGGCGGTTATTAGGAACAATACGATAATCATTTCAATAACCAGAAGCTATAGCCCATTTCAGCATTATTACCAGTCTTTTGATGGTTGCCTGAGTGAGTTCAAAAAATCACATTAAGTTCATTGGGGACCAATCGGCAGGTATTCTAATGGACGGTTTTAAACAATTTGGCATTAATTATATTAGACCCTCACACTTTATCATTTAAGTCATTGTTAACGAATAAAGTTTATAATATAAGTAGGTGCAAAGGGGTTTAACCAATGTAATTTATCCCCCTAAATCTGAATCTAGATATTTACTCTCACACCACCTGTAATTCACAGTATAAAAAAAAAATGGAAAAACGTAATTTTAATGTGGTTATGAAGCAGTGTGTGTAAAGCCCACTCACTTAGACCTGGGATTAATATTGCTGTAAATATAGAGGGCTGAATACTTCAGTCACTGCTTGTAGATATCAGTACCTTCTGAAATTTCAACTTTCATCAGCATTGATTGAAGGACCTGTATAAAAGTGTTCAGGTCACATAATCCCAGTCCAAGTCAACACAAACGCAATTGCAGACTGATGGATTATTGCCAAACAAAATTGATGAAATCATGTCATCAATAATCTTGATACCAGTGAGTCTTCTTGTTATGGAGAAAGAATATGGGAGGCCTTTGATTTTTATGGCTTGTGTCCAGACCAGATCATGGTTAATGGCATGTGTAAGCGACTAGGCATGGCACAACCCCTCTCAATAGAGGGTGGATTAACTACGTTATGTGACAGTCACAAGACCTTCAAAACCATACTTTGTCTTGTATGAAGTATGAAGAGTGACGACGTGTATGTGTAGAATCCAGTGCCGTTTTTGCAGTGCGATTGTGATTTGACTACGCGCATGATTGGAAAGTAGCGGCAACAATGAATTTGAACTGCATCAGTACTCGTAATTTCTAGCTGGACAGAGTATAATACGTGGTCGATCAGGATGAACAAGTAGGTGGCGTTTATCCTGTTATTTTCCACCTTTGCACGGTTTGCCTTTTGACGGTAGTCTCTAAGTGGCATTGGAATAAATGTGGGTATTACAAGCACAATGCATTCACCTTGTGCACGGTCATCAGTTTTGTCAAGAGAGAGGATCTAACCTGATCAACTGTTGTGTAATGCTCCCCATTCTACTGCCATGGTGAGAATCCCAATGCAATGGTGAAATCTGTGTTAGAGTAAGTGGGACAGTTGCGTTGCACTAAAACTAGTCTTCACCAACAAGAGTTGAAATGTGCATTGCCCACAATGTGGCTAACTTTTAAGAGCCTTTTTCGATGTTTGGTGGTTACGGACCTGCTTAGTATCCCGATACTATCTAGGTATACAACACGTGATTGCTTCATTGAACACAGAAGTGCATCTCGGTGGTACGATAAACAAAATGGTTTGTAGAAAATCATGCCGGGTTGTCTGGATATGGAGAAAGGTGTTGGAGTTTTGATTTTGGTCAGGGAATTTAGAGGGGGGAAAACAAAAGGAGTGGAATATGCACTTTACTTGCAGCAGAGACTCTTGTATTGTGTTTCCACCTAATTTAAAACACTTTTCCTGTTTTCATAAGGAATGCCCATGAATACCTGGTGTTAAAATTAAATGAATCCCGACCTACCATTGCAAAGTGAAGTTAATGGAGTGAATAATACCATAGAACAGAACCCCCCTTCCGAGATTAACGATTCTTCGGGAGGATTTTGGCACCGAAGAAATCATGCTCCAGGAGCGTAATTTCAACTCGTCTCATAGAGGTGCGCTATTTAATTATTATGTGTGCGCTTTATTCCGTTGGGATGTTTATATTGAAGTATTACAACAGAACGAATTCTGCCGGCTCGGATTGCGTGGCGTGTGTCTGTGGGCGTCGTCTTGTATATAAGGTCGTGGGTTCGAATCCCACTACAGGCAACAAAAAATTTAGTTATGATTTTATTTGTATTTTAGAGTTGGAGATTGGAATCATAAAACCATCAGAAGTTGTGGATTGAAGTTGAAAAATATTGATAGCTGCCGTATGAGAATAGATATGGTCATGGTCCTGGAGCTTGATTTCGGGGGCCAGAATCTCCGAAGTGCCGAGATAACTCCAAAAATTTCTGGCTGGCACCAACAAACACCACTTTACTTTGCACAAGCATCGATAATAGGAATCAAGAGTCTACAAAATATTTTGAAGTTGCGGATTATAAAATACAATTTGAAGGTTTCTAATGATATCAAAATCCTATATTTGTTGGGTGGTGGCGGGGTCAAGGTCCTGTGAATATAGTGTACAAGTTCCTCATGGTTTTTTAAATTGAAAAGAATGCCAAGAGACGAGTATAGAGGTGTGGTTAGTCGCCA
>JAMKCH010009274.1:0-145129 GCA_023653785.1 Ophioderma brevispina
TTTATTTTGCTTCGGGGGTCAATTCGTAAAAAATACGTACGTATCCCTACATTGAAAAAGCCAACCGTTAACGTCTCGTGACGTCGTTTAGTTGCATCATTTAGGGAAAAGTAAATTTTGTACTGTTTTAGGACATAAGACAACACGGTGTCTTTTGGAAAACAATAAAGCCTTTGGGCAAGAGGGTTCATGTACGGACCTTGATTTAACATATCGGATTTATATATATCGGTAATCGGTCGCCCCCGAGAGCAAACTGATATCTGATACCTGACACGTGACCTGGTTCCTGACACGTGACACCAAACCTTTCATCTCGTTATACCTGTTATAACTACAATACCGCAAAGCAGCAATCATTCTGTATCTCTGTTGCCACCAACCGCGTAATCGATCAAGATGTGAGACTATACACGTGGTTCTGTACAGGGAGGGTTAGGACAACGATCTGCTCGATTTGGGCATTGGGGATTTCCAAACGGTAATTTGTGAAACTGCTACATGCATTTACTATGGCAGTCTCGGTCCAGTGAATTAAAAATCATCTCTTAAACTTGTTCAAGGCGGGGAAATATTTAGTAATATCATGATTAAATTAATAAAAAAATACATGACGTTCACATCAATCATAGCTTCTGTTAAATTACCTCAATTGCATAACTCAAAACTCCAGAAACTTCCCTGCAAAAGTATCGCTATCAAACATAATATCCTTGAACATACGCGCCATGGCTACGCGCTCTGTAGCCATGCGCATTGATACACTCTAATATCAAAACAGCCCTATTATAATTATTATACACCCCAAAACCATTGCACTCCGGTAAGAAGACGAGGGTTAATCGCAATAGAGAAATTCTAGAATCAAACTGTGGAAATTTGATGGCTTGAAAGGCTACTTTACGTTGATTCCAATGTGTTCTTGTATTAGCGTTGTGAATAACACAGCCCATGATAGCATATATCATAAAATGACAGGGCAAAAGGACTCGACAAATTTCGTTTTTTGTGAGTTTTTAACGCATGTGATCTCGTAGCCTTTTAGGGCAGTTTCTGTATTCTGATAGGGTAGATAAAGTATGCCGGTCCTTTCATTCACGTATCAACGCATTTGCTCGAATACACTTCTTGGCTTCAACCAGCATGTCATATTATGTTCTTCAAAAAATAATAGTTATGGTTTTTGATGGATCTATCCTATCTCAATTTTGTATACTAATTATGCCTTTGGCAATCACAAATGGTTTAGATGACAATGTACATCCTGCAGGTATTAAGCATCGAGACTGGCACGTTATAATAATTATTTAAAAGTCATAACAGCCTGAATCGAAAGCTTGGCAAGAATCACAATCTACAAGACAAATAGCGTTCCGATCTTCAAGTGCTAGCGCAAAACACTCAGACAAGTTTTGGGAACTGGGATTCTAGCGCAATCATAGTATTGATTTTCAAATCTGAGGTGAAGGACCATCTTTTTCCATCCTGAATCCGGGGACGCCTTTGTAAGCATTACCTTGATTTATCATGAAAAATCGACAGTACTAGGGAAATTGCTCATAAAATAAGTATCTGTATTTCGTGTAGTTTGAATATTTACTGCACACTACTTTGGGCAAGTACATCATCAGAGATGTCGAGAATATTTCCGGGAGAAATATTTCAAATTCAAAAGATAACTATTTTCGTATTGCCCAGAGACTTGTTGTCTGGCATTCACAATTCCATCAGTTAAATACTCTGTGTACACATTGACAATCGCCGATGAAAAAAAGTTTCCGACTATTTAAGGTAACTTATTTGAAGTTTCAAAGCTACTTTCATAATGTCAAGAGGAACTTTCGTGCTGTCTGGTATAATATTGTTTCTATTAGTAAATCACTTTGAGACAGGGCCAATGGAATTGAAGTTATCTATAACAACTGTTTTCAGTTCGACGTCTTCTGCCTCCAGCGCCTATAGCGTTTATCCCTTTAGCTAATTCGATGTTCTTAATATTGTAATTACCAGTCTCGTCATTGCTCCCATGAGTTAGGTATTCTTACCCGTTGCTGCATTTGTCCTGTCCTCACCTCAAATTGTGTTCAGTGGTTTGGATCTTCTGTTAATGTGGCTATATTTCTTAGTTTTATTTTTATTATTTTTTCCGTTTTTGGATACAAAGTATATTTTTATTAACGTATGAAATTTCGAGATGTTTTATCTCTAAGAGATTTGCTATAGACAGCCCCGTATTACTATTTAATTCAATCTAAGAAAAAATGCCGTTTTCCCCTATGGTTGTTTTTAGATTTATTATTATTATTATTATTATTAGACCAAGAACATTTGCTTTATGTAACCCATCGATTGATATTTTTTTTTTAAACAAAGGGGTGAAGTCGAGACCACAATTGGTTTTCCTACTGACGCCATGCGTATGCATCACACAATGTGCTCATTTTAACTCATATGGGAAATTTTGCCATTTTTATTATAGACGATCGATTATAAAACTACTCACGCATCCAAAACTCTTCACCCAACCTATTAGGTATTTTGACTTAATAAAATGTAATTCACGAGAACATAAATTTTAGACTTTCACATATTTAACGTATTCTTTTGTTCACGCAAAAAACCAAGCACGTTTGATTGGCAAGCTAATACGAATAATTCAAAGGGTCAGTCGGACTGTTATGGTTATTACTCTGTGTATTCACACGGTTGCTTACGTATGTATTTATTCAAAGTTACCAAAGTGAACATATAAGTTCTGACTGGAAATGGATAATGTTGGTGAATTAACTATTTTCTGTTAAAGTAAAATACGAACAGAACACGCGGAAATATGTTAAGTATATAATTTATATTAACTCGAAAAAAATAATAACTTTCTAATGTAAAAAAGATGTAAAAAAATACTTAATTTAGGTAAATGTTATTGTAGTTATTTATTATGTGGTTCTATGCTTACATAACTTCTGTAATGTCTACATAATTTGTATAATTATTTTTCGTTCCCTAACGTCGCTTGAGGAAAATATGACTATCACTGCAAAAAAGGTGTAGCGTTATTTTTTCTTGTTAAATACTACGTGAATCAAAAAAAAAAATGTGCAAGGATTGCAGATAACTTTGACCTTGATAAAATCACTGAATCATCGATTTGTTCTTGTTTAATAAGGCAAATCTAATATACTTCCAGGTGTTGAAAAAATGAAAGAAATTGACTGAAAAATAAGCCAGATATGACAAATTTTGTAAGCACACCTCTTTTTCCTCCATTCCAATGGGATTTATACAGTTAAGCAAGATATTATATACTTTAATGTATGATATACGGGGTATGGCATTATGAAAGTAATGATGACCCACGCTATCTTGTTTAATTGATCTATGAATAGCCATAATCTCCTTTATTGATCATCAAGAAGAATTTAATGTTCATACAAAATCTCACCCAATTAATCCTGATGTCTAAATGAAAAGGGTTTTCAACACTACTACTGTAATCCAGGTATAGGCTTATTTTAGCAATATCCTAAAAAATGGGAAGATGTTGTTTTCTTGCTCTGCCACAGGTGAATTGGCGCTTGGATTTGTCATATCAGTTGCCACATTGGTATAAATAGATTCATTTGTTAATCCGTAGTTGAAATAATCAAGAAAACGTAACATTAAGTTGACAAGGGCATCATGATATTGTACATGTACATTCTCACAAACACAAGTTTAATGTGTGTAAATCCCATAGGAATGGAGAAAAAAGGGGTGTGCTTACAAAACCTGCCATATCTAGCTTATTTTTTTGTCGATTTCATTCATTTTTTTCAACACTTGGAAGTATATTAGATGTGTTTATAAAAACACCAACAAATCTACGATATAGTGATTGCGTTAAGGTCAATATCATCTTTAATGCTTGCACATTTTTTTGATTCACGTAGTATAGGGCAAATCTCCTAAATGCAGTTAAAGGACGTCATGGATATACATACGTCTCTAAAATAACTGTAAATGTTAATTTTGTGATCACTGGGTTATTTAGTACTTTCCCAGTCACTTTACCAGTCACTTCCACTATCCACTAAACCTTCATTCATTCAATTAAATTCAATTCAATTAATTACACGTAAAGTATTCTTTAATGGAAGATGCTTAATTGCTACGTCAAGTAATCGATTGATTCTCAATTCATTAAGTACATTATTGTAGTTGGCAAATTGTTCCAATGTAAATTGGGATAGATGGACCATCGTGACCATCGTATCCGCTATTTCTTAATGAGCGCGAACTTCGCTTGAGGGTTGCTTTTGAAGAATCGATGGTCGTTCGTCGAGGCACAGGTCTTTGTCGAAATCCGCGAATGGGCATTGTGTTTTGGAATGGAATGATAAGATTTTGTTGTAATATTCTGATCTCGATTTTCTCTGGCAGAAATTCTTAATTTGTATTTGACAAAATCTTAAAACGAAACTTAAAATTTTACCTGAAAGCTTTAAGGATATATCGTAGTTTTCAAGATAGGTTTGTCATAAAGAGACGCAGGGCAATCAAGAAATTCTCGAATGTAAAATAGGAATGTTATAGTCAAGTTTATACTACAAAAGACATTCTTCCATCACTACTCTTAAAATATCGCAATATTAAAAGAGAATACAAAAAAGGAAGACATTTTTAAGAGGAGCAAGATGCGATATTTTACATCTAAAATAATGTTTAACTCGGTATCTTAAAGAAGCAACGCTAGAGATTAAAAAGATAGAGATTAAAAAGAAACAACATTTGTTGAATATTTTGTTAAAAGGACAATGAACTTACGATTGTTTTCACTAGCATAAAATGTCAATATTCTAAAACGTTTCCAAAGCTTATTACTCATTACAATACATATGAGATGGGATGCGCTATTGAAAAGTGACGGTCATTATATTCTTGCATGATCTGTGAAATCACTTAATCTCTCACACTCACTTACTTATCCGTTGAGTTTAATTAATGACGCTTCTTTTGGTAGAAACTATCCCGTATTGTGTATCAACACACTTCAATGTAAACTTAACATTCAATATACGAGCTTCTCTATGACAGGACACCAATGTCAAAGTAGGTAATTCTTAGTTAACAGCACGTTAACAGGTTGTACCCAACATTTAGGCCTTCCTTCGGTTTGGGGAAAAATTTCCTCGAGACAGTACCTTTTAAAACGATTGCCAATGATATAAAATATGAGTTTACAATGCATAAAATACCGGATCCTTCATGATCTTGTGTTTAAAGTCGATCTATTATTTTCTACTTAAATGAGGAAATATCCTTCATATGGTAAATTTCTAAACCAATGTAGTTTGTTTCTACAATTCTTGCAATTGTTTTGTTTTGTCTGTTTTGGTTTTGTCCTATTAAACCTGGGTCTCTTTTACAAGCGAGGCGTTAAATGAAAAGCAAGACCTAGATAATAATATGTGAAGACTTTCAAAATTATCGGACATTGGCACGATACTGATCGAAAAACATGCCGAAATACTTTTGTGCCGACCGTATATTGTATGATGCAATGTAACAGAAAATAACTCTTGGCAAATACACTATAAGTCGCCATATTGTTGTCTAACTTCTCGCAGCTGTGGCCAATTGAGAGTAACCCTGAGAATATATCCTGAAAGATGTTGTAGCATTGACAAGTACAAAATAGCCCTTTGAGAAATACAGTTGATGCGTGATGTATGCGTGCTGTACTTTCGCCAAGTAACTCTTGTGGACTTTAAAAATCTTTTAATGCAGTTAAACTATTGCATTTATTGAGCAGGAATTGTTGGCTTTTAAAGGAGAAAATTAGGAAAGAAATAATTCTTGTCTAAACCGAGAATTTCATTTTTCAAATCACACTAACATTTTGTAGTTTTGGCAGATATTTCATTCGTAATTACATAATTTCTTTACAAAAGGCTAAATTTGTTTCTCGTCTGAGTAACCGCCAATGGTGCAACGAGAGATTTCACATATCAGGTGTCCCTAAAAAAAATTGAAAGTACTGATTTTTGCCCTGATGTAAAGCTTCCCATCAAAAATACCCCTATTTGAAAGGATTAAGCTGAGAAATGTTTCTTTGGTACAAAAATTGTGAATTTCTATTTTCGTATAGGAGCAAATACGAAATTCAGCCTATGTTTTATATTGAAATATAAGCAAATCAAAATCACCATTTTTCTCTCTTTTAAGACTTTTCTGTAGCCAAATACAAAGTAAGAAATCTATTGAGTGATTAATCTCTACAAAATTACTATTATGACACAATATTTGGGTGCTTCAAAATCTCTCGTTGCACCTTTAATCCAAATCGCCTAATACTGTTTCGACGCATACCGCAACACCAAATCACAAAGCATAACACCCCATACACGTATACACTGTAGATGAGGTGACATGTGACGTCAACATCGAGTAACGAACAAAGCACTGCCCGATAGTTTGCGTCGGCACCTGCAAGGCTTGTGCTTTAAAAATTCGCGCTCAATTAGTCACGATGTTTAGAAAACCGGGAACATGCTTATGCAGATGCGGTGATGCAGTGAGAGCGCCTATGCCCAGCTGTGTTCGGGAATGTGACCGATATCGATCCATTGGACTTTGAAGTTGCGGTGTCACATTCCTGAACACAGCTGGACATTACCGTATCTGCATAAGCATACACCCGATTTTCTAACCTCGTAAGTATTATAAGGCTATTGAATGCTGTAGCTGCATGGGCATATACATCGCACCTCTAACATGTCAGTACACCAGGTGCTCACTTGTGTTTGTAAACATTGATGTCACATCGTCTATATGGATACTTCAAAATCCAGTTGCGGCGGCCCGGAAAGTATTTCACACGGTGTAGTCTGTGTCACAGACTGCGAAAGATATTATCTAACTTGATACTGTGTCAGAGACTAACGTTAACAGTCCGTCATAGAGAATGTGTGTAAATGAAACTAAATCTCCAATATCTCCGGAAAACGAAGGGGTTGTATGGAAGTTTTTGCATCAGAGGGTCCGTTACTATGTTTTGTTTTGAATATGTATCGTAATTGGGTCTGAACCTATAGAACCTAGTGATTTTGTCGGGTACTTCGGTGCTCGCAGACACGGAAAAGAGAACATGAATCGCTACGGTCCACTGGCCTCTACACATGGAAAGCGGGCTGCCGCACAGTTGAATGGTCGCCGAGTGTCACAACAGGAAGTTGCTTTTTTACCTATACAATATGGCGGAAACAATGCATGCACCTGCTGGTGCACATATTCCACACAGACGTTCTATTGTTTGACAAGGTGTATGCATTATTTCCCGCCATATTGTATAGGTAAAAAGCAACTTCCTGTTGTGGCACTCGGCGACTCAGACCCGCTATCCATGTGTAGAGGTCAGTGCTACGGTCGCATCCATTTTTCCCATAATGCCTTTCGATATTTTTCCAGTCTTGAGAATTTTTACACACTGGTTTCAATTTACGTCTTTTTTTTTTTTAATTTTAGAAACAGGATTACGTACTTACCGGACCGCCGTAAAATCCAATGGAATGAGATTATCCAGCCAGCAATCGACTATATAGAAACTATTACACAACATAGAAAATGGCGCCTTCTAATGCAGGACTTTATCAAGAAAATGTACAAAAAAAGCCTCTATAGCCGTGTTTGAAATGGAAATACAATTAACGTGCCCTAAATCTTATTTTAATGAATGTTCCCATTTAACATCGAGAATACAAGATTTAAACAAAAGAGTGGGAAGACTCTAAAGATGAAGGATTTATTGGTTTTAACTAAATCCTTTGAGCATGGCTAGACGGATCAATGATAGCTTATTTCTGAAATATGTGCGTAGGTGGAGCGAATCATTTGGGCTTTGTATGGCCATCAACCGACTGTGATTTATGGAAATTGAGCAAAAGTATTTTTGATTTAGAATGTTAATGAAGCGGGAATATTTCCTTTAAGAGCGTCCATTAAAGCATTCAAACCCCATGGAATCTATATGTGTCTAACGAAATGTGTTTATACTGTTGCTATATAACAACATTTAGAATGCATTTATATATTTACTTCACCTTGATCAAAGATTTTAAACAATGCATGGATGTCTGGCAAAGTCACTTTGGGATGTTAATGAAGCGTGAATGTTTCCTTTGTTTGAATGTAACCATTTATGCATTTTACGTCGGCAGAAGTTCGTGGAATTATACTTTAGTATTGTGTTTAATGGAATAGGCTTACCTCACTAAAAGGACCTCTAACTTGACTTGTTGAACTAATGGAACAACTAATAGATGAGCATAGACACGTACATGGCGCGATTTCGCAGCTATTTCATATTGGAAGGCCATTCCCGCAGCCGTTGAATTATTATCGGGATCTCCGATATTAATTATTCTAATTATTAAATCCTTCTTTTGCGACACATAGATATTGTTAAGCTTTACCACTCATGGGTATAGTTTACTAGCCAGTTACCAATGCAAACTGTGCAAAAATCTAATATTTTTGAAAAATTGGAGGCGCTCTTCCACATTGCTTTAAGAAATAGGTTTCAAAATATGTTTACATATGAAGAGCGCATTTCCAAAATCTCAATTCAAGAGTCAAATTCATAAAAAGTACTTAGTGGTTCTAATCTGAAATAACCACACTTAAAATAATGGTTCGTCGAAGTTACAACGTGTTCAATTGTTTAAAAAAATCCAGATCTAGTGAAGAATTCTTTGGAAGTGCAATAGGGTACTTTGGAGGTCCAAATCTGGTAATTTAAGCATTTTGCATTCCCTGAAAAAATGGATTTTGTATAATTAACGACGGAGTATCGTTACTTCTTAATAATATACTTTCAAGGTAACCACATCGAACGAAGTATCACATGAAACGTTTAGGTTGTAATTGAAGATTACCTGGAATGTGAATAATTTGTAGCTCAGTTTATAAAGCTATCTGGTTCTCCCACTTGTGGATTACGTAGTTCTACTTATATATAAATAGTAACACTAATGTAAATGGATCGCCTCTCATACTCCTTAGCCTTCTCGGTACTGAATCTATGCAAGGTTTAACAGGAAACCAATATTAGACTTGCAACCTAGCACTGAACCAAGGAGATCAATGTTAGAATCCTTTTGAATGAATTTCTTCATGTTAATTCCCGTATGACCAAGCATATAATTAAGAACACTTTTGGAATTTGTTAGAAAGGATGCGATTTGTTTTATGGTATAAAATCTGTCCCTTCACGCAAGGTCTTAAAGATCAAATCACATATTTTAAAATGAGGGCATAAAAAGCAGCGTGAGTTAAGACGACTACTCGCAGTCTCATGTTTTTTCATGCTCGTCACTGCAAATATCTTCGGGTCATACCCGATGCCACAATGTTTTGACAATGTGATCCCGGGCTTTAAAAATCATGGCTGCGAATACATAGAGACTGTGAATGTACTTTTATTTGATCAGAATGAAATGATAGTGATTGTAAAACGCATATTTTATATATCTCAATGGTTTAAGGCTTATAACACTTTGGTGTTGATTCCATCTGCTAAGTGTTTTCTGTAAAATATAGCACACCGGCAATACTTCATGAAGTGTGTACTCGTAGTACGAAATACGATGTGCAGCGAAGGTATTTTTTTACTTTTTCTTCACGGTTGGATTGTGATAAGCAGGGCGCAGTACGCATAGGTCATCTTTTTTAAAAATGAAAAGAATGAGATGCAACATGGAGGATAGAGCGGCGTAATGATAATTACATTAGCTACTTTATGTATCAGTAAGGAATATAGCACTCAAGTCATCACTTCACTTTTATCAAGAGCTCTTTAAACATGTTAAAGTAGCATGAAGGTGATTGCATTCAGTCTACTGTAATATGCGTATTGGATACGAACGTGGATATAGCAAATATAGCTATATCTATCTAACTATATAGAGAGTCAGAAAAAGTGGACCCTGATTAAGTCCGCCATTTTGCATCTTTTAAAAAACATATATCTCAGCATATGTATATCAACTTAAAAAAACCTTATTAGCTGCAAAGATCCTAGATGTGACTCACAATATACAAGTTCGCTGCAATCTGCGTGTTAATATTTACAATGGCGAGTGAGAGATACACATAATTGTACAGTAGGGAATTTTTTTCGTCATTTGTAATTCACCAATTTTGGTGGAGTAAATCTCTAAAATGGACCCTTATTAAGTCCGCCATTTTGCATATTTAAAAAAAAAAACATATATCTCAGCATTTGTGATATCAAGTTAAAAAAAAACCTTATTAGCTTTAATTTGCTGCAAAGATCCCAATATACAAGTTCTCTGCAATCTGCGTGTTGATATTTACAATGGCGAGTGAGAGATACACATAATTGTACAGTAGGGATTTTTTTCGTCATTTGTAATTCACCAATTTTGGTGGAGTAAATCTCTAAGGACTTTTTCCCTGTCCTGCTAATGACATAAAAGGCTTTGGCCTGGGTGAGGCACGTTAAAGCAATAACAGCACATTTTTAAGAGCGCCCCAATTTTTTTTTAAATGGATTTTTGCAGAGTTGCATTGGTAACTGGCTAGTAAACTATACCTGTGAATGGTAAAGCTCAAACATGTATGTGTATCGCAAAAGAAGGAATTTTGTAATTAGGATAATTAATAATGGAGATCCCGATAATAACTCAACTGCTGCTGGAAACGTCCTTCCAAAATCGAAATAGCCGCGAAATAGCGCCATGTACGTGTCTGCGCTCAGCCATTAGTTGTTCCGTTGATTCAGGAAGGTCAAGTTGGAGGTCATTTTCGTGACGTGACACTATTTTAACAGTGGCGGTCAAAAAGTTGTCGTTTCCAGTTCCGCCGTTATATTGCAATGGTCGATCCCAATTCTAATTACAAAATCACTTTTTTTATGAAAAAATACGCACTTTTGAGCATTACCATTCATAGGTATAGTTTACTAGACAACTACCAACACATCTGTGCAAAAATCTCAAATTTTGAAAAGTGGGCGCTCTTAAAAATGTGATGTTTATTTATTGCTTAAGAGATTTAAACAAGTCTTTTTCTTGAGTGGGGTAAAAAGTAGTTGAGTTTCCACAACTTTGGAGTCCCAAAATTGTAATATTTTTGTTAAACGAAGTCAATTCACAGATAGTCCATATGCTCTTTATAATTTTTTGGCTGTATTGATACCACGCGGAGCGGCAACATGAAACCGATACCATGCACAAAAAATAAATAAAAATCTCATGGCTTGAAAGGCATCTCGTAATGTTTGCCTCTAATGGGGATTCAAAAAGAAGGATAGTTGTTAACTATTTGTTATGCTCTGATTATTCACGCACACAACATGTGTACGTCTCTATTAATTCATTTATATAGCTCGTTAGATGCAATCCACAGAACCTATGTTATGGCGAATCATTGACATGTCTGTTTGTCTGTTTATCGGTAAGCAGTTATGAAATGGTTTCTGTCGCAGATGCCTTTTTTCACACATCTGTTTTCAACTGTTTGACCTTTGGGTGAAGGGAATAAGATCTGTTAAGAAAATTGCAGAGAGCGATCATCTAGGGGCATTTGGTCAAGCGTCAAACACATCGAAATCAAAATAAAAATAGGTCTGGAAGTTTGGACAAAAGCTACCCACTAAGCGTCCATACTTCAGGGGAGATTGTAGAAATTATATTGTATATTTGCATAACTGTCCTGAGTGGCTATTTAATATACTAATAATATAATAATAATAATCAATATATTGATTTATAAAGCGCCCAACTTTCCTCAAGTCACAGCGGCTGTTGCCTCATTTTATTGTTACGTCTGCCGTCAGGCAAATCGTCACAAATCATTCGCTCTCTAGGATGCCGGACAGTTACTGGCTAAGCGCACAATCCAATCAGCACTTAAATTGTATATTCCCCTATTCAAGTTGATAGAGATACCCACAGACCACTTGTGTGCACAAGTGATCGCACACAAGAGGTTTGGAGCGGTCTACTTCCAACAATGGAAATGGAATATACAGTGGTCGTGTAAAATATTAAATTAACACTCAAATGAGACTAACATCAACCTGGTTGTTGAGGTGACTTACACCTATTTGTTCAACATCTCTTGGAGGTTGCATATCCTTCGTGGCTATCAACAACATGAAGTAGGGTGAAGTTAAAGATCCAACCTTGCGCTACAGGTAAATTCTAGGAGTTTTTTCCCCCCAGGCGCAGCTGCCAAAGTTTGATGATATAGGTAAAATTTTCAATCGGCGTGACCCTTAGGAAAGAAACTAACACTGCAATATAAGATGATGACTTGGACCTTCAATGATTCCTTTGTATTCAGATTATTAAAGAGTTTTGTTGTAGTGTCAAGGTATGATAATGTTGGTCCGAAACGGAATGGGGTTAGAGTTATCGTGTGAGCATGCCATTACGACTGAAAATGTTATAAACCGGTTCACTTTGGAAATTATGGTAATACATGGAAACGTCAGCTGCGAGAATCTGTGTATACCCCACAGCGACATCAGTAAAATTTTGATATTCCTGGATCCAGATGCCTCTATATCTACCCTAGAGGTGGTACACGCAGCTGCAAGGGCCTCTACCCTACTGGTTTTGTACCGGTGCCAAAGTCCCTGTGCAAGTCAGAAATTCTGAAGTTCTTAATATATACGAGGCCGTGTTTTAAATATAGATGTAAAAATCACGAAATAGTGAAAAGGTAATATTATCAAAAACGGTTATAAATGCGGTAGACGCGTTTTGACACAATTTGATTCGGAGATTGCATTGTAAAATGAAGTGAATCACATGAGCGCTTCAATGTAATCTAACTTCAAAGCGAAATGAAATTCGTAATATCTTACACTAGATGAAGGGATTTCGGTCAATTCTAATATGGTAAATGAACACACCTGGTCTAGCTCATATGTGGGTCATGGCATTTGCATTTGACTTGCAAGTTCGAACGAACGAAAGGTCTGTATGAAGGAAAAACACACTGCTTGGTTTGGTTTACATTGTGATAAATATGTGATGTTGAAACGATTCCCAATAACTCATAGTACAAGACTTATCTAATTGGAAGGCAAAAAATGAAAAGGGAACTGATGGGCTCATCCATATAATCAATAGTCTCACGGGCGGCACCATGACGATTGTCAATATAACGTGAATAATGTTGAGAATATATAGCTTTGTATTCATGTAAGCGCACAATTTTATTTTACAGTTATTTTATATTCAAATAAAAGAATATAACTGCGTCACAGTTATCATCAATACTTACTTCCCGATTTCTAATTTTTACTTAATTATCTCAGGCTGGCGAAGTACAAGGTAAATGAGAGTCCCACCGTCCCACATCATATTTTTCAAGTACCCTTTTCAAACTTGTCAGGTAGCAAAACAGTGTACTCTAAGTTGCGCCATTCAAATTTCAATTGATTTTAAGAGGGGAAATGTGATTGTCAGTTTAATAATGGGCATTGAGGGACTCATTATGGATTGGTTGGTTTAACGTTTGCATTGTGTTGCGTAATCAACATGCGAGTAACATTTCGGACTGACGCTTGATACGCCCTTGAAAACTTAGACACCACGGTGCGTTTGGGAGACAACTACATCAATCCGTTTTAAAAATGTTAAAATACCTTCTCATGCTGCTTTGATGGTGGGTAACATGACCCGCTCTCTTTGAACCTAGTAGTTGGAAGTAAAATCCTAAATTCGGGAATAATCTTTGGCAAGTAAGGTTTGAAGATTGATTTGACTGCAAAGGACATGTTAGAAGGTTGTTAGCCCACATGTCCCTCTGGAAAATGTCGGCCATTTCCACAGGATGGGGGAAAAGTTTCTACAGGGGTAAATTTTAAATAATGTCCAAATAACAGTTAGTATAGCTCAAATTGTTGTGTGGTAACAGGGAGTAAAAAAAGTCTATGGTGACCGTCTGTAAAGGGCATCGATTATGGAGAGATACAGCAAAATAGGCTAAAGTCAAATGTATATTCAGCAAAGGTCAAGGTCTTATATTGTTTTGAAGAGTTTAAAAAGTATCTTTAACATTTTATAAAATTACATTGATTTAAAGTATGTAGGTAAATTTGCCCTCTTGGCATCTTTTCGTGGTTACAGGGAGGGGAAACTTCCCCATCACACTTCAATGGGGGACCCAAAAATTCCAGATGCTACAAGTGTAGGTTTACCCTACACAATTTAATTCAATGTAATTTTATTCAATTTTATAGTACTTTTAACTCAAACAAACCAGGTAGATAAGACCTTGACCTTTGCTTAATAACATTTGAACTATAGCCTATTTGGCTGTATACTCCCTAACGATGCATTTTACAGATAGGTCACCATAGATTTTTTAATCCTTGTCTTACACACGAACAATTTGAGTGATACTAAACGTTATTTGGACCATAATTTAAAAATTTACCTGTAGAAACTTTACCCCCATCCTGTGGAATTGCCGACATTTTCCAGAAGGACATGTGGGCTAAAAACCTTCTAAATGTCAAACTTTGAAGTCAAATCAATCTCACAACTTACTTGCCAAAGATTAGTTACGGAATGAGGATTTTGACTTCAACTATATGAAATATGTGCAAAAGCTTAGTGGCGATCTCCATTGAATCCAAGACTTTCATGAACCAATACTTGAAGCATATATAAAAAACTCTTCAATCCATCCCTAGGTCTCTTTGTCTTAAATTACGTCGGGAGCTTAAAGGGCATTTCGTTATCCACAGTTCGTCCCCGACTTACCTAAAAATGTCGGGATTTTTATATCATCTTGTTGAACCGTTAGCCGTAGTAATCCACGTGTGTCCAATCCTACGTGCAAATTCGTCCGCATCTGTAAGAAATTCGCAATTACCACACATAGCCTATGGGACCGCGGGGGAACCGAGCACCTTGTTAAACACAAAACCGCAAAATCGGGATCAGCCTCAAATTTTGCGAATTTGCTTTTCTAAAGGATATCTGGTGATCATGAATAAAAAACACAAGGTGCTGGGAAATCACGAAATGCACAATTAAAAGCTTGCAAGCGCAAGCGCATTATCAAGCATTTAACATAAAAGCATAATTTGTAGACGAACTCTGTTTAATGTGTTCCACTCTGTGACATGGAATATAATGTCCTGAAGACATTATCTAATCTAAAACATTAGAGGCTACATTTCAATACTTAACCAGGGATTTCTAAGTATATAAATTACCAAAATAAAACTAAGTGGTCCAGATGAATAATATTTTCTTAAAATATAAAGAACATTTGGAAATAATTAAGAGGTGTAGTTACGTGGCCAATTTTTTTGGGGGAAAATACATATTTTACCTTACCCAGCTTCAAGTTTTGGTTATTTATTACCAAGTTATACAGATAATAGATGTTTACCTAGATAATAGCTGCCTGTTAGAGTACAAACGATATATGTCGGCAGCTATAGACCTGAACCTATGAGTGTAACTAGAGCCATGCAGAGGGCAGGGGTTACTATTTCTCTATTTAGAGTAATAAAGTATTTAACAGGTATTTTTTCAAACTTTTTTTTTATAATGTTTTACTGTAGACTAGAGACAAACTACACGTCCACTTATGGCCCCAGCCGTCGTTAAAGATTTGGTATTGCTTGTCAGATATTTTGGGCGCATTCCTAAAATTAATGCACCTAGGCTTTGCTAGTTAGCATTAATAGTTAGCTAATAACAAACCAAAGAAAAGAAATCGTTTTCGGTCTGGCCATTGCCCAGTATGTGATTAATTCACCTGTTCCAGCTGCGAGCGTTCTGATGTTTGTCCAGGCGTTAAATAGCAGAGCCCGAATTTTTAACAATAACAAGGGACCGTTCGTGGGTGGATATGGATTATCATTATGTAAACACAAGTTCTTGGGGATATTTTATGGTTCAGCAATCAGCAGTTTGCTATAAACAAAGATCTGTATTTACACAGTCCCTGAACAAACATTAAGTCCGATTCTGAGTTCTGAAACTACAGAAGTGATCATCCGTCATAGATAATCTTAAAACTATGAGATAGGCAAATGTAGGATACGGTAATGCGAGTGCAAGTAATAATCCCCAAAAACATATAAATTACAATATCTAGGTATGTGTTACAAAAATACCTTAACACTGGTTAAAGGGAATATTATAAAAATTCAGAATAGGCAGAATTATTTCAATTCAATCCGACAATCCATTTTAATGTAAGTGATACTAGTAATTGGGAATGCACTAGTATTACTGTAAATGAAATCGGTAAGAGTAAACAGCCGATATTTAGGTGTAACATCATAATGGAGAAAGAAGGTAAACCAGAATATTTGCAATTATTTGATAACCGATTTAAACCAATACCAACATCTTCAGGCATGATGTGGATTTTGAATGGTGAATGAATGGTGGCGGTCGAGGCTGAGGATCGGGTTGTACTGGCCTCTTAAAAAAATATCGTTTGTGTCAAATGTTACTAATATTTAATTTACAGAAGAGAATAATTAATGTGACAAGGGATTCCCAATTTATGTAAAAAACCAAATTGATACACAGTCAGGTTATATTAACTGTGATACTATGAACATTAAAATGGTTTTTGTTATGGAAAATATTTATACATAACCTATGGGCTGTTGACACACTGCTCACGGTAACGGAGTATACCGCAATCAAATTAAATTATGTAGTTAAGGTGACCTTTTCTATGAAACACAAAAATATATGTTACAATTGGTGATGAAAATGTAAAATGTTGACCAGCTGCGCAAATATTATACTTTTAAAAATATTGAACAAGCTGTATAACAAAACACTGAGGGGACATTTTATTAACATGAGCTCAAGTTGATAGGAATTTTGGAATAATCAAAAATATTTATGAACCCAAAAGTGCAAATCCAAAATAGGTTGATTCCCAATGGCGCCAAATGTGAAAACATGCACTTCTAGGGTATAGAATTTTACTCAATTTCTAACTAATTATATAACATATCAACTCCGTAATTAAATTTAGCCCTCTCAAACTGAATCTTAATTAGAGTTTCAAGTAATTTCAAATGAAAAGGTATATTCAGCTTTCGTGCAATTTCGATAAAATTCCAAAGATATTAAAGATATGAATTATATGTACATGTGTTTCCTTTAAAGAGATATAGTAGGATTCATACAATTAACTCTAATGGCATTGTTAGACAGACGCACGTCAAATATCTCTAGCTTCTTTAGGGACTCACGGATTGTTTAAGAGCTGTGGTTCTTAGACAATTCATAACGGAAAGAAAACTAAGTGTATTATCATTTCTCTTTAATATTATTATAGATACAATACAAGAACGTTAGGGGAAATGTTAATTATTCATTAGGTTATAATGATTTATTTTCTTATTTAAATTAATTAATATTCATATCCTTTGTTCTAGGGGATTATCCTTCATTTGCATATATTAATATTCATATCCTTTGTTATCCAAAGCGGAATAAACCGGAATACAAAGGGAGGCGTTAAGGGGAAGGTATATCTCGCCCTAACTCCGTAATGAGTGAATAACAAAAGCCAATTTTCACCTCACGCACATGATAGCAATATAATAGTAACCTTAAATTATGATTAAGGCGAAAATAACGTGAGTTTGTAATGAGATAGCTCTATTATGTAAATTATTTGCATTGATATTAAAATAAATTTGCATAAAATAATATTCATACCCTATTTACTCACTGGACTGAATAAAGCACATAATTACCATATTTTTAATTACAAAGAAAAAAATACGATGGGGAATAAATTCCAAATTCGCCCTAACTTAAATTTTTATGCATAACAAATGCAAAATTCGCCCTAATCAATCAATCAATC
The DNA here is from genome assembly GCA_023653785.1 of Ophioderma brevispina. Taxonomy (NCBI): domain Eukaryota; kingdom Metazoa; phylum Echinodermata; class Ophiuroidea; order Amphilepidida; family Ophiodermatidae; genus Ophioderma; species Ophioderma brevispina. Next base: position 17,878 of record JAMKCH010009274.1, read on the forward strand.
AATCAATCAATCAATCAATCAATCAAGTTTATTTCATCTCAACATAAGAATATTCATCAAAATTCAATAAAATTTAAGTTGGAAAAACAATATAAACATATAATTATATAACTGAAACGGCATTAATAGTGAATGAGATGGGGACACTACTAAACGCATAGCGTGATGTTGTAGTTCCCGGTAAATAAAGAGATACAAAAATAAGACAAGCAAATTAACAGTATAAAATAGACTAGACGTACAAGTTAAAAGCCAAGAGCATCGCTAACAGTATAAACATAATTGACATGTAAAAAAGTAATAACAATAATAATTAAGAAGAAGACGAAAATAATAAGAAGTAGAAAATATTCATTCAATGAAACAGACGGGCCATTTGTTTGTATAAATAAGTGTTATCCTAATAAACGCAAATGTTTTGTAAAATTATTAAAGCAAGAAGTCATTAAAGAATTAGTTTACCTTGTAATACGGCAGGAACCATTTATTCCAATCTGAAGAACATAATACACTGACAATGGGTTTGCTTTGAAGTCATTGATTGCCGCAACGTTCCTTCGGTTTTTAATGTCGATTTTTTTTTCATTTTAATGTCATAGAGCTGTCGCCATAAATTGGTCCCAAGAGTCAATTGAAGCCGACGTTATTTTGCATTTCGTATTTATCATATTCTCCATTATAAACAAACAACGGACTGTATTGTATTTCATTATGAAATTGAAACCTAAGCATCGTGTATGCTTTGATATTGCCCCTATATATCGAAATTATAATACTTTTGCTCTATACTAGAGAAAGTCAAATGGGCGATTTCAAGATTGAATTGCCCAATTAGATTTAGAAAATGGACGTCCATGACATTCGGAAAACGATAATTGTGCTTTGCGCAATAGGAAAGATTAACCGGTTTAGCATGGTACTTATTCTTCTCTAGTTTTTCTCAGAGATATCGTCAGACAAGAGCCCCTATTGATTACAATACACAAAATGATGATTCCTGAAGTACGCGCTCTACTTCTTTTACAGTAAAGAGACCCACTAAATAGCTTTATATTGTTCCGCCGTCTCATTCTCAGTAATCATTAAAATACATGCCTTGAATATTTCATATCACTTGAGGAACCAAGAGGAAAGAGTTCGCTCGCAGACAACAGTAATTTCATGCACCATCAATATAATAAGAATGTAAAGAAACGGGCTTTGTAGTCTGCTAGTACCATAATGTCCTTCTGGATCGTGTTCATCTTTTTCATCAGTAATTCTAAAACCCAAAGCATCCACGGAAACGAAGCCTAATTTTCAAGTGATATAAACTTCTCTTCTGACGTTGCACAAAGGCGTCAATACAAATACACACCATAATCATTGATGGGAATAGTTAAGCTTAAGGTTTTATCAAAGAAAGAAATGCAATGTATTGGACTAACATATCCATAATGAGATGGACGAAGAAACAAAAACAGAATTGACATTTTGAAAATATGCAGTTATTAACATCACCGTACCGCCGTTTAGGCTTATGTCGATAATGTCTTCGCTATTAATGCAGCTCACATTATTTGCCAGATTTATCGCACGAGTGACCATTATTCACACTTTACATTATCGATTACATTGCTCGTTGGAAAAAAATGTATACGGATTAGTAATGATATATATAATAAAACATGAACAGAACATTTTAATCAGTCAATATCTTAATATTTTAAAACGAGAAAATAATATAACTCGCGTAGCTAGCACATTTGTAATGCTTTGCCTCAGGATAAAATTGTGTTCAAAACATGGATTGAAGGGCAAAACAATATGTATTGTGGATTGGCAGAAGAGGTTTTCTAGATTAGTAATTACCAGGGGTATGCTATTCACAATGCATGTCTAAACATGATGTGAGTGAAAAAAATAGCTTTGAAAAGTCCGTCAAGGTTGTAGGAATAAAGGGCCATCCATCATATTTGTAATACTATTTATCTTAGCTTGGGCACTCTTAAAAGACTAGAAATATGTAAAATCTTTTATATAAAAAATGAATGGTCCAAATGCAAGTCGAGAGAAACACAATACATGTGTATATACGGACGATCTTTTATGTCTTGAAATTTGCCTTTTTAAGATTAAAAAAAAGCCACAAATGAAAAAGTCCTCATATGATCACTTTTTATGTAACAATTTAACCTGACAGAGCATAATGTACAATCTTAGAAAACATGCAACTTTTAAAACAGTAAGATTCTTTAAAGAACCTTTAAGATTGGAAGAAGCATAGGACCCTTCTTTTTTGTGTGTCCACTAATTTTAATGTTGAGAAGAGTGCAAAGCAGTATTACCCTTTTGGGTCTAAAATATTTTTTGCTAAAAACGTTCTTTCTCTTTTCAGAAAAATATTTGAAGAGGTCTTTATTAGGGGTTATAAGGTTCCACAAAGAACGACTATCTTGGGTAAAGAACCTCTTTTGGTTTTACAAAGAACTCCGTTGAACAACATCAAAACAATACAGGTGATAATGATTTTAATTAATAATCGTATTTTGAGCCACAAAAACATGTCTAGATTTTTCAAAAATTCTACGGAAGAACCTTCCTTTGAGACCGGCCAGCGAGTATTGTCGCTCAAATATTAATATTTGCCCATTTTTGAAAGGTTAAAATATTTTTTCTTGGGTATATTCAGAATCAGCATGAACAATGCATTTAAATTAGTCGAAACAAGCCTAGTCTTTATTGGCGTTTTTAGATGGCTTCCCAAATGACCTGCAAACAGTTGGGATGCCATCTCTGAAGCCACCGACGTACGTGTTATAAGATACAGAATGGCCAGGGTCAAAAGGGGGTATATCTCCGATGTCCTTAGAGGAAAATCTGGCGATCACCGTAAAACAGCGAGGTAGCGTTATTTTTCTTTAAGGCGAATTATTCGATTTTTTTTTTAATTTTATAATTTAACCGTGAACTGTGTCTCCGGACAATCTTTGTGATTACAGAATGCTCGGCCACACTTCCATTGTTGTTGTTCAGGTCATGTCCACACGACCAGTCACCACACCACAAGGATTATTTTGTGTGTATAACTAACCTGTCAGCATTGAATCAGCAAGCATTTCCCAAGCGATTACCTATGTAAGCGTCACAGATAGAGTCGCAAATAGGCCGGAAGGCTAGGGCTCAGGTAATCTGTAGATGCAGAAGCTCGACGGTGCCATTTGTTCTGGTGAAGGCTTGGTTTCTTTTGGTGGACCGAAAGAATTCAATGCGATGCAGATATCTATTCAGGAGGGTGAAATCATATGATGTTTCATTTTGTGTTTCTTGGATGGATTCAATGATCCGTTCGCACCTGCATACCAGAAGAGCTATTACCTATGGGTGCTGAGTATCATGGGTGCCATTGGGTGATCGGTCATTGCCCCCAGGATTTTATGAATAAAATGTATGATGGATGTGCCCTGGTCGTTGAATAGATGTATTTATTAGACCCGGTGTGTTTGATGGACCATGAGTACATGCATTTGACTAAATGTTAAACTCGACAACGAATCTAATATTAAGCCGTCCATCGTGATTGCAAAATCCATATACCATCGCATTTCCTTTTACATGACTTTTAGCTATAGAATCTATAGTCGTTACACTGGAATATATTTTTAAGCATATTTGCCAATTCCAAATATAAATGTTTAATATCACCACTTAGAGGGGTTTTGAATTTTTATGTTCGTGCCCGTGCCCTATTTATTTATTTGGACATTATTCAAATGATAGCTCTGAAAAATGTTACGTGATGAACCATCTAAAACATCGAATTGCATCCTTTTAATCATACGTTACTTCAACCTATAGATTTACTATTGGCGTTCCATAGTTCAATTACGTTGCATTTGTACAAGCGATAAATTTACCTTTGGTATTTGGCGGGAATAGATGATAATAGGACTACAGGTGACATACTTTTACATGAAATGACTTTATATTAAAACAAAAATATTGTCCGACCTGAATATTGGGATTGAGATCTAGGCAGACAATGTGGGAATAATTGCATGCCCAGCTCCTCCAGGCAAATCGAGTCTATTATATATATATATATGCAACTACAAGACGAGATGATTGCTGAATTTGATTGGCCGTATAGTTATATTTCAATTGCAATGTGCGAGACCTGCTGGATTATGAAAAAAACGAAATAAGGTTGATGAAATAAGAGTGTAGTTTTCGCTACTAATGATGAATACAGTCCACTGTTAACCAATCATCAAATATACAGCTTGATAAATTTCATAAGGCATTTAAAACGGAGGACCAATCCATTAGATTTATATTTCATTGTATTTTGATTTAAACTTTAGATTTGTCCCTGTTAGCAATCAAATTAGAGTAGTTTTTAATCTAAGAAATTTAGAGAGTAAAGAGAATTACTGCTAAAAATTATCATCACCAAAAACATTAAAAATTTTACGTAAGGATGCAATGACAACCCGTTGTGACTGACCCATTACGCTCATTGTAATCCTTTACAATCTACGTCATAAGTGTATTTAGCAGTGGCGAATCCTCAGGATCAAGCATGGGAGGATAGCTGACTTTGTGTAATCGTCCCGAAATAATAGACGTTAAGTCCTCCGCCTAGATCATCATCCACTGTGAACTTGCGCTTGCACTCTACCCGGGTACTCTACCCAGGCACTCTCTGCCGGTTATGAGAAGCCATAAGTATCACAACCAATTCAAATGATGAATTTCGGTGACGTATTTAAAAAAAAATAGACCAACAACGCCTTGCGAAGTGTCTAGCAACGCGTTGTAAAAAATCTCACAACCCGATGCGACAATCCACAACGCGTTGCGAGGCTTCACAAGTGTGAAGGCCCGCAAGCCATAAGGGTCATAACGTATTGCCGTAACGCGTTGTGAAAAAGTCGCAACGCGTTGTGGGGTCCACAAGCCACAAGGGTCATGACGTATTGCGCAACGCGTTGTGAAGGTACTTTGCAACGCGTTGGGGATCTTTTTTTTTTAAGTCGCACAATTTATCATTCTGATTGGCCGACACCGGTGTGAAATCTCGGCAACGCGTTGTGACTTTGTTACAACACATTTCGGCATTACGTTATGACCTTTATGGCTTGTGAGCCTTCACAACTTGTTGTGAAGCTCACAACGGGTTGTGAAGACTCGCAACGCGTTATTAGTTTTCGCAAAGTGTTGCTAGATACTTCGCAACGCGTTGTGAGTCTATGTTTTTAAATACGTCACCGATCATTCTAATTGGCCGACACCGGAACGCGTTGTGACATTTCGGCAATGCGCTGTGACTTTCTCCCAATGCATCGCGGCAATACGTTATGACCCTTATGGCTTGCCATACCATGTGTCATGGCCACTATGGTGAAGACCACCACCGACCGTCTTGTTTATTGTTTATCGCATTGTGTACTGCACGCATCATTTGTTTCCGCACTTTTTACGGACCAACCTCGTCTACAAGACTAAGGTTCATTCCGTGTATGTTAATTCGCAAGCTTGGACACTTTGTCATGGGTACTCTTAATTTCTTCAAAAAGGCACGGGCGGTGGAAACGGCCTCAAAAATACCCGGATTCTTCTACGTCCTCTCCTAAATTTTGAATAGGATTTTACAAGCTCACCCCTTAAATGCCACTTACGCAACTTTGCAACTACTCTTAAATGACAGTGCTGGGATCTTACTTGTATGGGTTTAGCCGGGGCTGCGCTCTGGAAGCTTTAACGTCATAAGCAAGTATTGAATGCCTTGTGTAGTGACCTAAATTGCTTTTTTACGCACATGCTATTACAAATTTACAATGAAGGCTTGCAACAAATCGCACCTGCCTACGATTTGCAAATTTCGCACGCATTTTACAACATTATTTTCCCGTGAGGTCAACAAGCAATTAAGGATTTAAGTGATATTCTGAGTTTATAATGCAATGAAGTAGTATGTTTATTGCAGAGAAAGTCTGGTCTCTGATGAAGAGAAAACAATGGAAACATTTTTGGCCGATACCATAAACGTAATCATACTTGAATTAGTATCTGAATCATTTAATTTGGCACAGAGGTGAAGCCACCAACCACCTATGACAAAGTCTGTTTAATTAGCGCATTATAAGGAACAACATGAAACGGCCCTCTATATCTAGGTGTAAACCATGTACCATCTATACTCTGATTTGCTAATTTCATTTTATTACCTACAAAGTAACCAATCAAAATGATGCTTAGATACCGATAAAAGACAGAGATATTAAGTTTCCTCCATTTTGCCCGTTTAGTGTGAGTAATCGGATTAATAGGTGGAAGACAGATTAAGCATCCCTTGCAAAATGATGAAGGGATTTCCCCTTTTATTCTTAATAATCTATGGAACAGTCTGGGCAAAAGAATTAGCGGTCATTTTAATTTCCAAAATGAACCTTGCAAATACCCCCTCTTTAGGCCAACTGTTAACATTTTAACCTGACGTCGAAAGCAGTTGCGAAACAGACAGATTAAGGCAGTAATGGTCCCATTATTCATGGTCTGGTCTTTTGGAGAAGTTGGCATTCCTTGAGGCCTAAAATTTAAAAGAATCGCGATTGCATTTGCCAAATACGATAAGTACAAAAATATTGTTTTTTTCAAATAGAATTAACAGTGTAAGTACCCATGATGCATTTTGACAATTATTTCCTTTGGGCTTCAGCGACTTGTCCGTTATTTATGGTTAGAAGGTAGATAAGACACTTTGTAGTGGCCCCATCCTGACTATTGGTAACACGGGCCAACTTTTATAAGTTCTAGCGACCATTAGCGCAAGGTACTTGTATCTTTAAGGGTGAAAAGGAACCCAAACTTGACACTGGTTTTGGAATTTATGGCAATGCTGAAGGTTATGTGACAGGACAGCCACTCTTACTGAAATCCGTGACTTAATGCACTATTATTATCCAATTATAAACCTTTAACTCTCATTTGAAACTTGAAATGAACTTCAAAAATACCCCATCTTTAGAGGGCATCTCGGGCCATCTGTAAGCAAAGACAAACCTGCGTCACACATAGTTCTGCCAAGAGGACGAACCGCTTAACCCTATGTGTCGTATTTCGGTTGACGTTACTTAAGGTACATAAATTAATTGCATCCTATGTTTGCCAATTTTATTTAGTAAATAAATTTAAAATATCTGTCTTGGGCACATATGATCTATGTTAACAGTTATTTTCTCTAGGATCCAGGGATATTAGTTTTGAACATGTATTGCATTTATCAGTTTATAGTACGTAATTTTGACCCGAGGTACGTAATGGTACCTAGGGGCAGTATCTTCTAGTTACCATCATCTCCTTGTTTGTAGCAATTACAAGTTTAAGGTGACTAATTTAGACTCTGAGTTTGATATTTTAGAGAAAGTTCATTTTACTTGAAAAATGGGCACTTAAGGAAAGAGTTTCATTAAAGTGGCAGGAGGAGATTTTTTGAGGATACGAATTTTTCTCAAATTCAACTGGATCGACTATAGACCACCTACCAAGAACGTTTCGAAGGTTTTTTTGGACAAACATGTACAAAAGAAAACCGCAAATCTTGTTCTCTATCGTAATCATCCCTATAGAAAACCATGCTCTGATTTTCTGTCGAGCACAACATAAAATACTAAAATCATCATCTTATTACATAAAGACGGTGTATTCGGCTTATTCTCTTCTGGTGTGATCTAATACACTGGTAAGCATTCCAAATATGCACAAAACCCAGGTTGGAAAAGAAATGAGGGCGCTTCTTTCTGGAAATGTCCTCGTGTCCCTTCAACTTGAAAATGAATCTATGTTTGCACTTTTTGTGTCTTGATCCCCAACCTCTTCCCCAACTTACACCCCCTAAAAAAGAGGGGATATTGATATCATCTGGAGGCCTAAATAAAGCATGTGTGCCGATTCATATGTGTAAAAGCAGAATTTTTCTAGGAAAAATCGCAATTTTGTATATTCTGTACCTAAACGGGAAGATATTACAACACAGTGGCCTATGAAACGAATATGTTTTCATAGCATCAAGAGTTACTCTAAATCAACTGACTTTGTTTTGAAAATACACATTTTGCAAGGACATCGATTTAACTATAAAGTAAAAGGAAGCTGCTAGGATCAACAAAGGCACCTGTGACTTCTATATTTTATTTATTCATGGGAAGGAATTTTTATTCAATATGCTTATACCAAGACAACTGTTGCATCATTTTATTTATACGTAGAGGGGAAATGCGTCGTAATCTGTCGTAAGCCTTGGTGGTACCCCATCAAAAGATGTATAGCGTGTTCTGTCCGCATATATCTATATATAGAGAGAGAGGGTAAAATATGGTTAGAATTTGCGTAACGATTTGTGACTTTAAAGTTTTAAGGTTTCTGTTTCTTAGTTTGACATTTTACTAGAAATTCTGATGTGCATTGTATACGTCAAGGACGCACGCAAGGAAAAACAAATACTTTATATATTAAAAAAAACACTAAAACACTACTGACAAAATGCATTAAGTTAGTTCTTGTTTAACACAATCGACTTAAACATATAGATAAGGGGTTAATTGGTAGAGTCAAAGATTTAATTGATGTATTCGGCACTTGGAGTTGAATTAGGAATTGCGTGCAATTTGCCCCTAGACTGATCTGGGTAACAAATCTCGGCTAAGCGTAGACGTCTTATTAAAATAGCTGCTGTCTTCACATTGTATGATCAAATTTTGTTCGCATGTATAAAATGCGATGCGGCAGCCATTCCGCTAGCGGCCTATCACATATCTGTAATGTCGACCAACAATGCGTACTTTAAGATGTGAAGTGCCAAGAGCTACAAGACCCGAATAATTTAAAGGTAATTAGAACTTTAATATGCATTTCTTAGCTGACATTTATTAGCAATTCAAGTAGCTCAAGAGGTGGGCATATTACCAAGGAAAGAGATTTTTTTCTCGAATTGAGGAGATGTTTTAAAGGATCTTTAATACACTGATGAATGTTTCCAATATCTATACTTCTATGTGTTGGTAGTAAATGTTTAAGGGTATAATTTGTTAACGTGTACATGATGTTAATGTAGGCTTTTGTCTTTGTCTCTGTTAGTATCTGTCTTTTTACTGTCTCTGCCCTTCTCACTATCTGTTTGTTTCCGTCTCCGTGTGTCTGTCTGTCTACCTTAGGAGGTATACTTACACACCGGTTGCAAGACTTCACACATTATTAAACAAAAAACATTTCGCAAAAAGTTCAATCAGCTTTGATATGCAAATTTCTTTTTTTGCCAGACAGAATTTAACAACAACGTTTACACCCATTATTACTAGCCAATAGTGAGCCTCCAGCCGGCTGACCGGGGACAATCTTTGGAAACCCAACCCAATTATTACCCCAGACGAAATGAACGCTCAGTTTTCCCTTTCGGCGTACATCTGTCAATCATACAGTTAATTTGTCATGTGACTGATTGCGCGTGATGTTGCGTGGGACACTTCTGTCGGACTCGCTAAACTATGCTGAAGTTAATGACTTGGAATAAACCTTAATTTGATTAAAAGACTGGCCGGTTTAATCCTATGACGGAAAATAACCGCGCGCTCAGAAAGTTATTTTGATGTTTACCAAAATAAGCAAATGCAGCATGGGATTATTGGTGGTCCCATTAGGAAGTTGCCTTTGGTGGCCAAAAATTGTATAATCAGCTTGTTTGGACATCTATTAGACACTCCTTTCTCAGATTTTCTCCGGAAGTGACGTGTGCAAAGATGACACACAAGCACAATTACATATTAATAGCACCTAAAATCCACTTTAACACCGACCTTAAATGTGAGAATATCCATATCATGTTATCCCCCAAATGGAAGCGTATCATCTCTTTACAATTTTTTAGTAGAATCGGTCCAGCCGTTCGGATAGTAGGTGCAAACAATGTGTATTAAATCAGCCTACTGGACAGTGGATGTTATGGCATACCACAATTCGAGACGTTTCTGTTCATACTGGAGTGATGAGAAAAAAATGAACTTTCTTCTAATGCCAAAATCGCAGTTTTGTTTGAGTAAAGTAAGGGAGAGGTGGCTGTCGATCGGGTCACCCACCTATATGATTGTGATACGAAGTTGGAAAGATTTGCGTCAAACGGCGAGTGTAGCGAGAAAACTCCCGAGTTTGAAAACTTCAGGCCACACCCTTTGGGAGTGTGGTACCAAAATTAACAGTGCGTGCTTTGTGTTCGGTTTTAAGCAAATATACAATTACACTTGACATAAATTGATAGTCTATTACTATTTTTGTTGATTTTGAAAACATATTATGTATCTATCTTTATTAAGAGGAAGCAGGAAAATACTATGTTCACAATTTCAATACTTAAGGCGCCAATAGTCTTATAAACAGCTGTAAATTGAAGGACAATGTCTTCAAGAAAATGAGCAAGTCTTTGCTATTGAGACGCATAATGACTTTTGCAGTTCAGATTTCTATATTTGAAAATGATCCGATTCACTTTTATCCAAACCAGCACAGAACAAATTACCCGGTGTATTTTTCATGCACATCTGGAAATCAGACATCTGTTTGAGTTTTGTATATTTGAAACAAAATCGCTCGCCTCAGTGCACTATATTATCATTTCCTTACGTGTCAGCTTTGTTTTGGATTATTTTTCGGTACAATATATGGCAAATTTTACTTTCAGATACCTTCCTGCGCTACCGTAACAGCTTTCGTTAACTTAACCGGTAAGGGCATTGCGCTAATAACAAAGAAGCTGAATTAGGTTTTTGTCTTCCCTAGATAGAGAGGCATTCGCACGCAACTCCTGAAAAAGTGTGCTGAAGACCAGATTCGAACTGGTGACCGACGTATTAGAAAGACGATCCTATAAACTAGACCCAGGCCAAGTGAACTATAAATGACTATTCATCGCATTCCTAGCTGTCTGCATTATAACAAGCAACTTTATTGAATGCACGTTAATAATAGTAATAATAATATAATAATAATAATGATAATAATAATAGTTTATATAGCGCTTTATCGCTATAAGCAGGCTCCAACTATTGTATGTCACATTTATGGCTCAAAATTCTAATCGTAAGACCAGTGCTATTTCACATTAAATTATTGGCTGGCGTACAAATGTTATTAAGTACATACATTGCTGCAAGGCTAAATACGAGTATACACCTTAACCTAGCATTATATTAAGAACAATTTCGAATGTTAATTCCTCAAAGCAGAACCTCGTTTAAGAAACTTGACCTATTTTAAGGCATATCTGAGAATATAATAGCTGTAATCATGATTTTATTGTACCCTTGAGACGGTAAAGATCATTACTTAATCATGAAAGAGAACGTGTTAGTTATTAAAACAGAAAAATGTGTGTCTGAAGTATGTCAAAATTCTTTGAGTAGGAGTTGTTGAATGGCTTTAGGGACCTATTACCATTTACATTAAAACGGTTAGGACCATTAGATAATCATTTGAAAATGTCTTCGATGTAGGGAAAACACTCATCGTTCCTTGCAGAAACTGCGATCCTGGGGTATATACCAAAGGTAAAAGTAGTTTGGAAGTTGAAAGAAACTATTCTGAATGTAAACCAATTATCGGAGATAGTTATAAGAAGCATTTTGTCCCTTTGGCATTACAATGTTCTAACTGACATTCTTCATTTCTTCAGATAACGGTTTTGTAAGATTTCAAATTTGGTAAGCTTTAAAATGTTATATAATTTGTTATGGTTTCTTTTTTTGCTTTTTTGCCATATAAAATATGTCACGTCCGTTTAAATGTCTTTATAAAATGTCATTATAAAGACCAATATCTAAAAATGACCAAAATGTATGTTCCAACCTTCGGATACTAAGGTGACCATTTGTAGCGACGTTCAAATATAAAACGTGTCTTCGATTCATCAACACTTTTTATCCCCCTGGCTTGAAAAGCAGAAGGAGGATTCTGCGAGAGAGCGCATGTCTCTATGTTCGTATGTGTATGTGTGTGTGTGTGTATGTGTGTTGTGTTCCATTTTGGTTAGGTTTTCGTTTTGTATGTATGTATGTGTGTGTATGTTCCAGTTTGGTTAGGTTTTGAAATGTATGTATGTGTGTTCCAGTTTGGTTAGGTTTTCGTTTTTCAGGTATTCGTCGCAAAGTTAAAGGTGCAATAGGGGTTTCTTCATATGTGGATGATGTTAAAAGTCATGGACCAATTTTAAAGGTTATGTGACGTCATGTTCCATACTGCCATCTTGCAAGGGGGTTGAGCAAGTTCACTTACCTCTGTTTGGTATTTTTAAATAGCAGATAATCAAGCTAACATAAATTTGCCAACGTTGTATAATAATATAACGATTATTACTTAATCGTGAAAGAAATGGTAGTAGTTTATTAAAAAATTGTGTCTATGAAGTATGTCGTGTTCTTTGAGAACGATAGACCACTATAGTTATAACAAGAAAGGTTGGATGGTCTTTAGGGACCTATTAATATTTATATTAAAACGATTGGAACCATTATATAATCTTTGAAAATACCTTTGCTGTAGTGCAAACATCTAGGATAGACCCCTATGGTTAGAACAAGAATTTTGGGTGGCCGTTAGGGACTTATTAATATTTATATTAAAACGTTGGAACATTAGATAATCAGTTGAAAACGTCTCCATAATAGGGAAAACACCCCTCGTTCTTGTAACAACTACGATCCTGAGGCATCTGCGAAAAGAAGAGTGTTTTGATACAAAGTTGAAAAAAAACATTCAGATTCTGAACACATTACCACAGAGAGTTTTAAGACACATTTCGTCACCTTATAACATTTAAAGTTGTTACTGAGTTTTACCATCATTTTTGAGAGATTTATAAGATTTCCAAATTATGAGCTTTAAATTGTGTATATAATATGTTATAGTTTCTGCTTTGTCTGTGACATCTAATTATTTCACATCCGTTTAAATTTCCAACGCTTTTCTTTTCAGATTTTGAAGGCCAATATCACAAAATGACCAAAATGTATGTCGAACCTTCTAATACTAAGGTGACCATTTAAAACGACGTCCACATATAACATATGCCCTGCCCATTCACTCAGAACATTTTAAACAGTTTGTTTACATAATACAGACGTCCCCCAAAAAACTAGTATAAGCAAAGCTTATTTTTTTTATTTTTTTTCCTTTTCTGAAAAAAAAAAAAAAAAAAAAAAAAAACACTGGAGTTTTTACTGTTCTTTTTGGGAGTGTTCCAGCTTCATGAATTTTTTAGTTGGTGAAATTTGGGGTCTACGATTCAGGATTATTGTCTAATGATCTGAGACAGTTTAAAAACCTGTTGGGCCAGATTCGGCTATCCTGATATCAAGAAATTCGCCTGGAAAATCACCTTCAATACATTCTTTATGAAAATTAAAATAAAGTAGGTATAAATGCTGCTTCTTGTGATATAACATAATTTTTAAACTTATACTGTCGCAATTGCTAATACATACGTGTAGCATTGGGAAATTCCAAACATTCTTGTTTGTCTCAGCTTTACCCAGTTTCAGCAGAAGTAGAACCATAAACACCCTTGTTGAAATTAACTGGAGACCTTGTGAACCAACCCTCCTTTTCTTTCCTTTATTGCTTTTTTTAAACACTGCTTTCTTCCATCATAGTCCTCCCTGGCCTCTTGGAGGCAGTGGGGAATAGGGAAGGATAAATTGTCCATTCACATTAGAGCGTTGTCCACACTTTGTCCCCTCAACAGACTGTAGACTGTTTCATTAGTTTCAGCATTCAAATTCCCAATTCCCATGAATTTCATGATTATTGTCCCCCTGAGAGTGAGTACCTCATTTCACCCACAACAAATAACTTCTGGTGCTTTCACGTGAAAAAGAATGGGATTGATTAGTTCAATGCATGGTTATACGTTCCCTCTGATCTGTACAATTTTTCTTTTGTATAAAAACGATTTAATCCCTCACAAATGATGCTACACCCCTTTCTATTCCTTTAGTTTCTTTGACCTTCAGGTGAAACTGGCCCAAGTGGTATTTTTTATCTTTGTGTTTCACTGACAATATCTCCCACTTAGGGTCCCATCAAATTGGATGGAATAAACGATGATATGCTTAGGGTCTTGTCTAACAATAAAGTCAAAATCTCCGGCAAAACGCCCAGTTTTATATTTTTTTATAATTTTTAGATTCTAAGGCATCGTTTGAAAACAACAATTGATTTGTAGGATGCAAAAGGTCATGCGTCGATATTTACAGAAAATTCCAATTAAACTCACTTTTCTGCACATTATCTTTTCTCTGTACTAAAACATATTCAATGCCATTCTAAACTTTCTGAAAAAGCTTAAAATATATATCACATTTTCCAAACATGAGGTTGCCTTTATTGGTATTTTTCAAGTAACCGTTTCAGAGGAGGTAGTGCCAGCTCACACCTAGAACTTTGACGACCTACCCTACCCCGGGGGAAAGTGGTACGGTCTATTCTGTTTTTAAAACAAAGAGCGCAAAGATTGATCCTTCAATAAGGCTTTTCATTTGAGCGTTTTCTTGCCAGTGGATGAACAATTTTAGGAGATTACAGCAAATATCTCCTAGTATATGGCTGTTGTTTTTTTTTATTGTTTATTTATTTGTATTTGTGTATGTTACAAGATAACGTCGGTTAACAGATTACAAGATTACGATGATTATATGGTTTCAGCAGGTTAGTCGAGCGAGCTTTAAACTGTCAAACGACGTGTGTGCCAACTAACAGGATAATTTGTTCAGTTGTATATGTCAATCGTAAATGTTCAGTTAGAAAACTATTCGTTTAAAGCAGTCAATTGATGGTAAAATTGGAAACAGTGTTGGTTTAAAAATATTGATAGGTTACGCCAAGTACGATAAGTACAAACCCCACCTGAAATTCTGAAAATTTAAAACATTCATTACAAAGTAAACAACAATTTAAATTTTGTTTAATGTTATTAACTATTAGAAATATATTTAATACTTACAAACAATATGCGACGGCGGTAGAGGTTCATCAGTGGTTTCGCTTTATATAGAAAAACAGCTTTTCAAGGTTATCTTTTTTTTTTCTTTTTTATCAATAAAGTTATATGTCGTGGCCATGTTCGTGGTATAAGCAATTGATCTATGGCTGTACCCCATAGGTCACTGTGTCGTTCGTACTTTCTGTCAGTTTAGACAGAAATAGCACAAGTCCTCATTTCTTAACCTGTTCTTTAGAGACGTCAGAATATGCATACACAGGCGAAAGGTTGAGATGACGTAAAAATACCCAGTCTGTGGGGTGTTGTAGTCCGTGAGGTTGAGGCGGTGTTTAAATCACGAGCTTCTCCTTTAAAAAAGGTTGATATAATAGTTCACGAAGACTTTTTTTTTCTTTGATATTATTATTTCTATCATGGAACAATTGTCAGAAGGTTTAACGTGGTTATTTGTCTGTATGTTTGAGAATTAATCATTCTTGGAGCTTCTATTTCTCTCCTGATAAATCTATTACTTTGTCCCTTCCGACATCAGCCATTATCGCCATGAATTAACTGTCTCCGTGGGGTGATATTTTACATAGTCTAGACGTGTATGCAGAGTCGATAAAAATCACGCTCGCAGGCACCCATTGTGGTCAATGGGTCAATAGCAAGAAATTGTTTGTATCAACCAATGCTTTTATGCTTACTGAGAGAAGATGTACTTCTGCAATTTAAACAAGACAGATGTTATATTATTCAAGTATGAACATGCAGGTACTGCCGATAGTATACTGAGCTTCGGAAAGTAATGACCACAGAATAGGAAATACTTATGTAATGCCATTTTTCGTCATGATAGAATGTTCTTTAACAGAGTATAATTTATATTTTTCGCGTTTGTTTTCCTCCTTGACTTCTAGGATCAAAATCCACTACTTCAGCATAGCGTTACCTGCGTGTTACTAGCGAGGTTGCGGAAACCCATAAACGTATAACACGAACGAATGCCTATTCGAAAAACACTGTTATTGAAAAACTTGTCACCGGAGGAGTGAGTGTGAATAGACAGGGCTTGGCATGGATAAAGGAACAATTGTTCATTTTGATTACATACTTCGCAGAAGTAAACCATTTTTCAACTATAAATAATAACACATTTTATAATTACCATTTATTGGTTATGGCAATTGTAAAGGTTGCACATTTTCATGAAAATGAATAAAATGCCATCTCAATTTCTTTTCTGAATATCAGTGATCAAGGGACATACACTATGCTGCATTGACTCGAGCAAATAGTGGCATT
Organism: Ophioderma brevispina; assembly: GCA_023653785.1. Classification (NCBI taxonomy): domain Eukaryota; kingdom Metazoa; phylum Echinodermata; class Ophiuroidea; order Amphilepidida; family Ophiodermatidae; genus Ophioderma; species Ophioderma brevispina. The sequence continues at coordinate 34,190 of JAMKCH010009274.1, forward strand.
ATTGACAAGTAAATCCACCTGGTATTCAGCGGACAAAGGACTTCAGATTCCCCTTTGTTTAGTTGGAACTGCAGAGCCTTTGTTACTGTCCATGCAGTTGGATAGATGTCAGGTGTTATAGACTGGTTATCCCCGCCCAGTTTTGGGTAGACGTTTCACATAGATGTCTCCTAAATGAATCATTGCCTTTGATTCCGTCATGCACTGTATGATGTTGTGCAGTAGCGCAGGACGGAATCAATGGCAACTCTTTTGTATACTTGGGACTTCTATATGAAACGTCTATCCAGTTTGGATTGAGCTGGCCTCGTTCGCGATAAAAATAAAGTTTGAGGTTCTACTGTGAGTTTAATAATTTGGACTGTATATTTCATCATTTATTGAAAAAAGAAACTAATGTGAACAAAACTCACGGTGGATATGTTGCTTGGTAAGCTGTGACCTAACATTTTTGTGCAGACCCAAGATCCATAACTTATTGCGGGACCTCATTTCTATTCAATTTACCACCAAGTATTTAGAAAAAATACAAAAGAAGGGGGTCTAGCGACGCGACCTATACTAACGACACGGTAAATTGAAAAGAAATGGGGTTACGCGGCAAGTTACTATAAGTTAAGTTTTGTTTCTCCACAAAGATGTTAGGTCACAGTCTGCCAAACAACTTTCTTTCATGATTTTTTGTTCATCTTTGTTTCCTTTTCGGAAAAATGATGAAATATATGGTCAAAGTTTATTGAACGCACAGTAGAAGCCTAAGATTTATTTATTCGTGAAAGAGGACGAGTATCTTGTGCTTTGCGTAATGAAAAAATAGCTCAATCTTAATCTGGTGATGAGCACCTAAAATCCTTTTTATCTGGAAGTACAGAGCCATTGTTATTACCCATACGGTTGAAAAGTAATTTATAGTGCTTTATCCTCTGCATACCGAGCGGATTTACTTGCATATCAACAGTGCTATTATTTGCTCGAGTCAATGCTGCATGATGAATATCTACTGGTCACTGATATTTAGGAAAAGAAATTGTGATGACATTTTATTCATTTTGAATAAAATGTGCAACTTTTGCACTTGACATAACCCAGAGTATTAAAAGGTATAATTAGACAATATTAAATGCGCAGAAATCAGTTACTTCGCCGATATGCGTAACCAATGTCCTTATGCAAGCATCTTTCTCTCCTTAATCCCATGGAGTAGGCGTTGGAATAGGTGTTCACGTTAAACGTCTATGGGTTTTCGCAACCTCGCTATTGTAGCGTCCGTACGTAGATGCGTTGAATGGTTGGTTGCTAAGTTATTCTTGGCCCAGGGATATAGCCATGTTTTACTTTATTTTATATTTTTTTGGGGGGGGGGTACTGGTTTGTTTCTTCTTAGTACTGATTTTATGTTAAGTGGACATTGTAGAGTTAATTCAAGCCTTTAAAATATACATTGGTTATTAAGAAGTATCATTTTTGATACTCTTCATGTTCTTCATACACTTTTATTATGAACAAAAACGGCTTCAAATGCGGTTGACCACAAGCATTTACACCCACTGTCTTATAAGCTAATTTAATACCCATTTTTGCTTCTATTATTAAACGAATGAGCCTATGTAACTCAAAATTTAAACACATGTTTTGGTGATATGCGTCATCTTAACATGATCGGGTCACCCACCTTTTAATTTTTTAAAAGCGGGAATATGAAAAATAAAACCAATTCCATGCCTAAATAATAAATACCATGATCTTTCCTACTTTGTGTGCGTGTGAACTAAATATCTAAATGAATTTACATTTAATTGTCAAAAATTTAAACTGAAATACTCCTAAAGAAAGTAAAAAAATAAGTTTATCCATATTTGATAATGCTAAAACAATAGGCGACTATCCCTGTACACACTAGTTGTGCCAAGGTGCATTCTTCTTGTGTTTATTATAACTGCTCCATCTTTTAATGTGAGTCGGATGCTCTTCCGCCTGTCTTCCTGATTTTCTATTCTGTCATAGTAACCTAATTATTCAATACTTTACTTTCACACATTTCGATAATGTAATTATTTAATACTTTGCTTTCACACAATTCGGAAACCCTTCTGTCAAAGCTACACCAATGGATTTATAATGCACTTGAGCACATTAAATCATTCACTATCTGCGCTTGAACAGATCCTCAAATTGAGCGTATTCAGAAAAAAAAATGCCAAAGTGTTTTGTTTTGTTTTGTTTTTAATCTTTAGATATGGTACAGAAGTTTAATCGCCTCTCGATCGAACATATACTCCAATTGAACGTATTTAGGAAAAAAATACAATTTTTTACCTCTTTAGATATGATACAGAAGTTTAACTCCTTAATACAGTGATTAAAGGTGCGTGTTCCGATCGTCTTTGGGATCCCCCTGATTTATCCGGAAGTAGTATCAATTTTGATATCAGAGAAAGGCCGTATTTTTCTTATTGTCGGCTTGAAATTTGAGCCCTCAAATCCATTTCATTCCCAAGATATAAAGAAAAAAACCGCCGTTTTAATGGTTAACCATCAATATTAGCACAGTATTGAATATGTCTTTGCAATATGCTTATTTGCTTCTACCACCAAAACCGCAAGTTTGTTTCCCACTGTACTTGATGGGGCGTATGTGCATGTGCCAGGCTCCCATATCAAGTAGAGAACACAATAGATCGGAACAAGCACCTTAAAAACTCCTTAAGAAAAACATAACAGACAAACCGACAGACAAAACGAAGCAATTATTCTTATTCAATCAAAAATAATTGAACAGTCGCAGAGACACCTAATAGTACACTAGTAAATTTTGCACATTACTGTTCAGATACCTAAATAATGTGAAACTTAGTTGAGGATAGGGTCATTTACCTTACAGAGGCAGACTCGTTAAGAACCCGTGTGCATTAATCTAAAGAATGGGTGCATTGTACGAAAATCAGACAGAGACCATTTGCATTGCTTGTCCTTAAATATGATTTTCGTAAGGTAAACGATTTTATTTTAATAGCTATAAAGAATAAATTGCTTTTCTCTCAACATATAAAATTGTATCTCTTAAATGAAGTATTCAATGCGTTAAGTTGTAGAATACGTAGTGTCATGCGGATTTAAACGCAATATCCGCAATAATTGAAACATCGAAAACCGCACCAACAATTTTTAAGTAGAAATTGTCAACAATTGCCAGAGCAGATTACCACACATCTACATGTATGCATATAAATCAATGCGGTTGGTTTGACTTAGTTAACGTCATTTAGCGGATGAGCTTCATTTACTCGATACAATTTCAAAGCCGAAGCTAACTAGAAAAGTACATGCGTATATTAATCTAGAGAATAGGAGTATTGTCAGCATTAATATGCGACCTAGACTAATTTCCTGCCTTTTCAGAATGAGGTGAACTGTTCAGGAAAACCTTTTTCTGTCTGTGTATTTGCATTTGCATTTGAATTCAATTTCAACATTAATGATATCGAATCAATCAATCAATGTATTATGTTTTAGTTTCGTTACACATGAATAGAAATAGCAACACCAAATAACGCTAAAACAAACTATTAATGGCATTCCCATGTCTACTATCGTTTATATTTAAAAATAACATTGACACTTGCCTCGGTTATATAGAGATCTCAGAAAACGACAAGCTAAACACTATGAGTTACACTATGCTCATCCACCAAGGACACAGTTCAGTGGGTTGTACTTGTACATACATTGACATGAACTGACCTTGTGTGATCTGGGTATCATATATCATACCCAAAAACCAGGGGGTATACTTTCTAAATACATTGGTGAATGAAGGCTACTGAACTGTGCCAAGGGAATTGAGATTTTATTAGCTCATAGTGAAAGTTACTTTGTTTATTAGTGATAGTAATTTCATCGATATGGCTACAGGTTAATATGAAAATAACGAACAAAAATATGTGGCAGTTAATATGGGCGCAATATCAATGAATTAAATATGGGTCTTGTAATTCTGTTCTTGTTGGGATATCAAAATTAATTAAATCTTGACGTATAAGTCTTGAAGCTCTGTTCCAGGAATGTGTGTCAGATGTAATGAACCGGTATCAAAAATGATTTCTCGAATTCCGACAAAAATGGTAATAAGAGAAATTTCGTTTATATCTTATATATATGTGATTCAAAATATACCGACCAGACGAGCAAAAGAACACCAATCATTGGAGATTACACCATATTGAATATCCTACACTATAGAATGGACGCAAAGATACATAGAACTTATCCATAGCGGTTATAAATGAGAATTATATTATCGAAGTTTGGGGGAAAAGGTTTGAAGATGTTTTTCCATCGAAGATGGTATAAAATCAGAGTAGATAAAAGCCACAACATTACAAGTTACCCTAGCATATGTGCTGCAAGCAAATGATTGGCAGAATATCACAGTCATGCACAGAGTTGGGTGGTTGTCTCATGTAGTAGTGCAAAGTCCTCTGGTTTCCATCATTTTAAGAATTAAGGACATGGTATATGCCTACTAGGAAATTCATTTACATTTCCTAAGCAGCTAGAAACAAAACGTGTGATTGGATGACAGCCCACCCATCACAGTGCATAACTTCTCAGTTCATTGACACGTAATGGATGATCTGACCATGGTCTTAAGAGTACCATTATGTGTACAATGCCCAGATAACACAAGCGTTGATTTCAAACCTGTTTCCTGTAAGTTCGAAGTTTGTAATCTCGGTGTAATGGGTATTTTGATTGAAAAACTACCCACAGTCATAACAAGAAGTTGCAGTAGGCTATGGAAATCATTGTGAACTCAGAAGTAGTTGATACTTGTTCACTTACTCTTTTAGTAAGAAATAACCCAACTCAGACTGTATAAATTAAACAAAATGAAATACTAACACTTTCAGGAAATATTTTGTGAATTAATGAATGAATGATGAACAGGGGACAGGCTTATTTCTTGGAAATTGGGCAAATTGGCCGAAGTACCACAGCAGCCAGCAAAGTCCCGCTGTGCATGAATTACACCAACATCAGGTCACGCACTGCTGCCATTTCAAAATTTTACTTCGCATTTCCCTAGAAAAATCGATGACCGTGTACGAATTTTTTGTCTAAAATGGTTCCTTTTATACCACCCGAAACCGTTCAACAGAAAAACTTCTAACCGGTCACATATTTTTGTTTTAAAACCTTTTAATTAAACCCGAATATCAAATTTCCACAGACGCCTACTAAAGTCTGTTGAAGAGACTCTTATTTGAACAATTACACTCATAACAATTGCTCAGCGGGATGTTGTCGGCTGCTGTGCCGAAGTACAGTGTGAAAGCGCCCTTTGAAATGGATATGGGTGTAAGTAAGGCTGGCGTTTCCAAACCCAGGTGCATTCGGTGACAGGGACTGCAGTTTATGCCAAAAATAGGGGTGTTTGGGTGTATTTCAAAATTAAAGGTTGTTGCTGTGGTTATATAATCTCTCTAATACAAGAGAGGTTTCCCTTGCCATGATTTCAATTATTTACACTAACATATTAAGTACTGACATCCTCGCTAAGCGATGGTTGTCTTTTTAAAAGACTATTCTTGTTCTATAGTATGAAGGATGCTGAATCAGAATTTTTGGGTCCAACCTCTGATAAGAGTGGTAAATTTTGTAGGATAAGGGGTAAAATTAATGCAGGGTCGCCTTTGAAATCAGGTCATATTGATTTTAAATGTACATGTACACTGGTCACGTTATTAGGATTAACGAAAAGGTATAGTTTGTCTCGGTTCCAACCTTTAGGTTTAAGGTCATCATTGGGAAAAACTTACACTTACTATCCGATTTTGTTGAGACTGGTGTCAATGATTTTCGTCTAGTTTATTTTACAATATTTGGTATTTGGTTGCGTAATTAGTGGAACAAAATGTAACAATGTATACAGAGCTGTCACCCAAAGAATTAAAACGCATTTTCTGTCTGCTTTAGGATGTCCCGAGCACCAATTTGACATCAGTTTCAATAAAATCTGAACACTGGATAATTTTGCGCCAGGATGACCTTGAACCTTATCATGGCCGTAGCCGTGTAACTAAAAGTCGGAACCTAGACAAATTTACCCCTGTACTAATTTTACCGCCTTATTTTACAATGTCCCCCGCACTTCCCAGAGGTTGGACCCCACAATTCTGATTCAGCACCTATGAAATTATAGAAAAACATCTTCAAATCTTAAACAAAACTGAAATAATTCTTGTCAACCAGACATAGTTGTATCTTCAAATCTTTTCCCCCAAATTTCGAGAATTGGGTACTCATCAACCCTACTACCATTAAATAACCAAGGTAATAGTTCAAACCAGAATTTCACAGTTCTCGCGGGTTTTGCGTTCATAGGCCAAACCTGTTGTCTGGTTTATAGCGTTCGCAATCACAGGCCAAACTGCAAGTGGGGCATATACACGTGGCGAAGATCCTATGCATTGACGACGGGCGGATGGAAAAAGAAACTTCACTATTAATGAATGCAAACCAATGGTTCCTTTTGATTTACTTATTTATAGACACGTTATAGTGCAGAAAATGTCAATATTGTCACACTCCTTAAATTGGATCATGCAGTGGTCATCACCCTTCAACATCACGTTTGAAAATAATTTTGGGCAATATAGATTCATCATTTGTAAAAAAAAAAAACATTTTATCAGCTTTTGATAAAGGTATTAGAAAAAAAAACAGCTAGAACATACTCTCATTATAACAATCTTACGTTGAGTTTCCCAAACTAAATTTTCTTTGACTACCGTTTCAGTTCTGGTCAGGATATCCAACTTGGTCAGTGTGAAGAGCTAAGACACTTTTGGGCAGAATTATTGATCTGTCTTTTTACCTGTTTTCGACATGTGTCAAATAATAGATGAAATCTCAAGCTTAATCTTTTAATAAGCTTCGCAATAAAAAATGGCCCCTAGGACACGGTTCAATTTTGAAGAGCAGTTAACCAGGGCCAATTAAACCATCCGGGTAATATAGCCGCGTACCTCGTGTTAACACTTGAACTTTCCGTGTATAGGTTGGCTAGGTCAGTTAGAGAGAGTTGGGGTTCGGTCCAATCCAACTTGTTGTTGCAAACACGTTTTACTGAATGTGGTGGCTGCAGTTGTACAAAGGTTACGACTCAAGATCCATGTAACAATTTTTGCTCATGTGTTCTTTTTTAAGGTGGTGTAACCAATGGCGGATCCGGATTTGAAAAATGTCAAAAATTACCGGGGGGCGAAGGCTGTAACTGGTCCCAAAATATCTCAAATGGGCTGATTTTGCAAGATTTCCAAATAAACCGGGAGGTGCGCGCCCCTCCATGGATCCGCGCCTTGCACCATAGCGAGATCGCTAGATTGCGACTCTGATCTCATTTTAGTTACTTCACTTCTGGAGGATCATGCATCTTCGTACCTTATTTGCAGTATATACAAATCGCTTTTTGTTTTAAATAAAACGATCAAGGTCCATTTAAACAAATGGCGTGCGACTTATACATGCCATCGAACATCACACAAAAACGACATAAACACTTGTACTCGCATGTTCATTTCAGTAACACAAGTACGAAGAGCACAGAGCTACAATGATATAGTTATGTCTTTTTCTTTGAAAAGCAAAACATCATTGTGGGACAAAATTTGTCCCAGTGTACAACTTTATAAAACAAATACCTAATGAATTGTAACACGTCTGATATGATCTTGGTGTTCACGAAGTCATACTTATACACTTTAAAAACGAAATTTTACACATAGGCAAAGGGCCTATAGAGTGCGTATATGGTACTATGTTGGACGTAGTTGCACCAATAAAGGTTTGTAAATTAGGCCCATATTGCACAAACAGAGGTTCCAAAACGTAACGGCAGTAATTATTACTTGACGGTAAAAGCGCAAACATAATGCCATTGATAAATCAGTGTCTTAGCTAGATGAAGACTCTTTCCTCTTCCACTTCCCTTCCCCGGTTAATTTTTCAAATTCACAACGATTTTAAGAAACTCAAGCAAATTACGAAAGTATGTCAAATTCACGTTCTGTGTTGGGAAGCCTGCACGGCTATGATGATGTTTAAAGCTGTGGGAAAGCTATTTCAACAATGGTCGAGGAATCCAGTTGCTTTCATTCACCAGGCGACGGCAAGATTCTATTCCAACACCCTTCCTTGTTAATAACCCTTTCCTACAAAGTCACTTTGTGGTTCCTCTGCTGGATTTGGTACTTGTATTTGGAGTGCCCTTCATGCGTTGTCGATGTTTGCCCGAGTTCTTGCGTTTTTTTTGTTTTCGTCCATGGTTGCCCTATGTTTCCTATTTAAGCTCATTGCCTGTCTCTGATTATTTGTTAAAATTTCTTTTTATCGTGTTCCTATTTGGTAAGTTGCTATTAGGAATTGCCAAGAAACAAAGAATGGGTTGCCTACAATGGCTCCTGTGTCTAGATTAAAGTCAGCACCATAATGCCCCCCACGCGTTCATTGGTGAATTATGGCTGTTGATGGTTACCAGGCTGATGGCCTGGCACAATGTTGCAAACCGTTTAAATGCAGTATACAAAACCGGAAGAAAACCCTCCTCGAACTGTTAATTCTGAGCATGTTTTGTAACAAACTCAGTCCGGGTAACCATTACGTCAACAAGTGCTTACATATGTCCCTCGTCGAGTCTTTTTAAAAACAAGTTGTTGTTAATGAAGGAATATTGGACAGGAATGTTAGTTGAAATTCGACATCAGGGTTCATCAATGCTGATTAAGATGTATATTTACACGGTTCATGGCTCCACATTACAGTAAACCCTTATGATCCACGGCCACCCGGCGTTCATCTGTTGTTGTCTATTAGCTTTTTTTCAACCCACGTTTTCTCAACCATTTTAATTTTTAAAACCACCAATTCCAATTAAAGTCACTCTTTTGTATCATACAAGGGAAAACGATAAAATTTATTATTAAAAAACTAGGTGTCTGGAAGGAGAAGACGGACAGGAGAGCGAAATTTTACATCGAAACTCTATCAAAGAAATTGTGATGAGGCACCTACTATTACTAAGTGAAAACTAAAGCGAGGGTAAACGATTTCTTCCTTCTGGGTATTAATTCCCTTGTTTAATGAAATTCTTAACAGTTCATCATGGTACCTCATAAACGTCATATGGAATTTCCACGGCCAGTGTTTATTGTTTGAAACGTCTCCCGATTAAGCAGCGGGATGTATAGCCCATAGGGTGTTAACTAAGCCGACGTTTGATACTTTAACTTAAAAATCATGTATTAATAATAACGATTTGACATGAGATAGTTCCTCTGGTAGCAAGGAAGGATCGTCCTACCAATGTAATTCAAATTTTGTTTTTAATTAAAGTAAACTAAATTTCCAAAGGGAATATATATTCATAATTAGTCGACAGCAGTTAATTTACGTTTGTTTGTAGGTGAGATACCATGCCCTATAACTGCGTGATATAGCTCTGGAAAAATATGATTCAAAAATTTAAAATGATATGTCGAACACGCACTGATGTCTTCTTTAATTGAATAAGTCGTATACTTTATTGATAATCAATAGGCATCTCTGTCTTGGTTTAATATTGATTTCTTTAGGCGTGATAGGATTAATGCCCCAAGAGAAGTATGTCCGACTTGCATATATATAATGGTTTTGGGTGCTTGGGGTTTGTTCCTGGAGCGACTGATCTTAGTTGAGACACTGCACGGACCCTTAAGCTTATAATTAGATAAAAAAAATGCCCACCTTTGGTAATAGGTTTGTTATATATTAATGTCACTAGAGGAATCTGATGATCACCGGAAAAAAAAGGGAGGTACTTAGCTAGCGTTAGTTTTTCTGTAGGATCTAGGGTCAAATTTCCCACCTAAAACAAGGCAGAGGTCTTCTCTGTGATTTTTTTTTCAAAAGTGCATTTAAATGCAGTAAAGGGACGTTAGAGTAGAGATAATAACCAAGGATGTTATAAGACTTTGATATAGACTGGATACCGCCACTTCTTGTGCAGTGGACCCTGTAAGGGCCGACATGCTGGCTTTGTGCGCATTTACAATTAAAATATAGACGTTGTGTGTTGGGAGGTTTTGTTGTAGGCTAAAGTGATGGTTGATGTCTTTGATGACAATGATTATGTGAGAGATGCATAGTAGATTTCAAATAAGTGAAACCTCAATTAAAAGATTATGTCTTGTCATTCACTGATAGGTCTTTAGTTAATGGCAACAGGTAATAGAAAAAAAGGTTATGCTATATCATACAATAGATAGTAATGTGCTAGTAAATAAGTTGACGCTAATTACATTTTTTCACATCTAGATAGCTTAGATGTTTCAATTGAAGTATCGAGATGAGGGAACCAGCAATATTTCATTAAACGTTGTTATTTGAACATAACTTATCTTTGACACTGTAAAATTATCATTCCTATCAAAGCATGGAACGACATAATGCATTACTAAGATCGGATGTACGTAAACACAATTAAGTTTTTATATGGTCATCAAAAATGGGCCAAACATGTATTAAGAGATTAGCGCACAACGATTTGACCCATCCCGAGCCAACCAATGGCAAATAACTCTTTCAATCCTTAACAGACCCATTGATATAACTGAAGCATTAGCTTCCAGTAAGCGATCTGTACAGGAACTTTGTACCAATGGTACGATATGTTTTGTAATGGCAACAAGGCCTGGTCTCGGCATGGACGTGGATTGTGAACCCCTTATCAATGTCACAACCGTCCGAATATGAAAGGAGTTCACGTAATTTGAAATCTACTTATAATAGGTGACATGCAACCGAGCCGCTAAGTATCACGGGTAAGGCGATGGTCATCCGTTGGCTTGAATGGTCCGCACATAGGACCCGAAAAATTTCAACCCACATTCTATACCATTTGGTCTGTTGCGGATTTACTTTACGTTGCCGATCGTCATATATTGATATAGAGTTATGGGTGGAATAACTGTGACCGCTTATTAAATTTGAATGACTGAACAGACAATAGTGGTCGGCAGTTCAATTTAAACATCGCTCAGAGAGGTCGCGTATCGTTAGACCCGTTGTATATAACTATATCGATCACGGTTTCATAGATATATAGGTCCATATCAACACAGCAAAACAAATCTGATCATGCTGCAAAATAAGATTTGTTGTAGCTGAGTTCATTGACTTACCAGTGCAATATCGTTATGTCGAAAATCTTTATGTCGCGTGTGTACGTAAGCGGTCTTTTTTTTTGATGTTTCAATATCAAGATTGGCTTTTATTATTATTTATTATTAATTTATGTCATTTATTTAGTTTTTATATTTATTTTTTTCTGTTCGGTGTCCTATTTTGTGGTTTTAGGTCTATGTGCTTCATTTCGTACACCATATTTTCATGAAAATGAAAATTTTAGATTCTAATATAAATGAACCATGGGATGGGTAAATGTTGTTGAACATTTTCGTACCTTTTCGAAGTAGGAGATCGATTTTTAATCGCTTCTTTACAACAATCAATAGAGGTCAGCACTAGATGTAGCAAAATCTTGGGCACAGGGTACTTGTCGTCTGCTATCTATCCGCCTAAATAGTCACTTCAAACAAATGGCGCGAAAGCACAGTCACGTTTTGCTGTCAATGCAGAGAGAAACTGAGATTCTATGACTGCCAAGTATTGATCAAGTACCTCGTAGGCCCACTTGCTTCGGTCTGACTGCCAACAAACTCGGTATTATAGGCACATAATTATTTGGTAGAAGGCAAACAATCGATAAAAAGTCGAACCTCCGATAAAACATTAGCGTAAAGGGGTGTATTCGTGATTCCAGCACCTCTGTTTTATTGGTTCCTAGATATCGTTTGGTTCCTAGATATCCGTTAGAAAAGCTTATTCAAAAATTTGAGTGGATTCCGATCTTGTCGTTTGTGTTATAAGTAAATGCTTGTTTCCCCCACGTAACCATAGGTTACTCTTCGTAATTCTGTCCGTTTACGGAAGAAAATAAAAATTGCGCGTTCTTACAGATGCCGAATTTGCACGTAATTTGGTACACGTGGATTAACTAATGCTAACGGTCAATCATATAAAAATCTTCTAAGTTTTTTTTTAGGTAAGGTCGAAGGGACGAGGTTGTGTATCACTAAATGCCCTTTCAAACTGTGTTTTACAAATATCCAGAGAAGTTCAAAGATTTTTTTTTTCCAAAATCTCATAAGACCAGATAATTACTCTTTTATAACATTGTAAACGCATTAATTGCCAATAATTGTATTTTTTGTGTTTACATCGATGTTATCAAACAAATTGTGACATTTGGTCCGAGCAAATCAAATTTTAGTTTTCGTGTGCCATCTTCGGGCTGCTTAGGCTGAAAACCCAATATGAATCGACTTGCGGTTGCAGAGATATGCTAATGTTTTTTTTGTACCGCTTAGAACAAAGACGTGTGACCATTGAACATGTTGAAATCTAATATTTTAAATTCTTTAGGTTACCTCTAATGATATTTTTTTTTTTGGAACTAACAACTATCATATTAAGCCTTGACGCGATAATTGAGGATTACGAGGTTAAAGTTCCACTATATGCCATTTCACACCTTGTGCTTTTGAGGGTGTTCATAATTATAAGTTTGCGTAGACTAATCGGCTTCACGATCCGGGTGGCGTTTCATTTGGTACCACACTAGTCACTTTGAAATATTTTCTCTGACGTGCTCTCAATACTACATAATCCCCCACAAGCGTTGTTATTTTCCAGCAATTTTTGGGGAGTGTCTCGTACGCCTCAATCAGAAGTGTGCAATGCGTAGTTCAGCCCAAGCGGCCACACATCACAAGGACGCATCTTCTGTTTTCCCCTTACAGCCTAGGCACGATCTTTCTAATGATCTTTCATATTTGATGGCCAATCGTTTTTGGAGAAGCCATTCCATGTTAGGTTGCCATATTTACAACACCATATACTGGCTCATAACTCCTAAGAACCTGATTGGAGGAGGTTGTCCATCCCACGGGCAAAGTGTTTGGTCATGAATTACTCCTTAGGGGTAATTCTGTTTATCATTAACTTAATGCCTTTCTTATTGTAACGAAAATAACCGGTTACCAAGGTGGTAACCTGCCAAACTTCAGACAGGATAATACGGACTTGATACAGACATGTCTTATAAGTCTTGCTAAGGCTGTTTCGAGAGGCATTAATGCAGCGTAGGAAATAATCACATTACTAGCCCACATTTTCATAAATTCGTGACCCTGGTTATGCATATATTTCTTATTGTTAATTTTAGTGTGAGTCCCAATCCCAACCCGTCACGCAAAATAACTTAACACATCAAGAATTGACAATCCTGTGTTACTTTATTATATTCATTTTTGTTTCGGGTCCGTCAACAATATCAGCACATTCATCCAGTATGATCGTCTTATTATCTCGTTTTTAAAGAATGAATCAGTTATTATTATTTAGGATGGACGCGGATGTTCGTGTTATGCAAAGGGAGATTTATTTCGACTATGGGCCGGTTTAGTGTGAAATTCATACTCCCTCAGCCATGGAACCTTAGTTTGAATTTGGTTCGGAAGGTCTGTCTATCATGAAATTTTGAATGTGACTTATCTTCTATCCACGCATATTTCTTTGGAATCATTGGAATTTGGAGGCGTGTTTTAATTTGAACTTAATCCACATTTTACTTTTTCAAGTCTTCATATATTTTTCGAGGTCATCGTTCATATTTACCGAAATATCTCTACATTATTTTGACGTTGGCAACTGTTACTCGATCACAAAGCGTAATATAGGCTTTCACGAGGAGTGCCGCTTTGTACATAAAAGCCTTATGTGGTCTTTCTGCTGAAAAGAGAGAGAGAGAGATCGAGATAAGAAACCCAATTCAGGCCATTATGCAATCCTCTAAATTTTATCATGAAATGCAGCGAAATGCTCGCGTTTGGATGATTACAGTTCTACCTTTCGTAGACATGTGAACTAATCTATAATAGATAGAATAAAGTACAAGGAGATCATATGTGGAAGTGTTAAAAGTATTAAACCCAAAGGCGTAAATAGCTGAAACGAAGTAGCTATCGAGGTATTCACAATCTAGATAAAGTGCTTTCAGACTGTCGAGAAGATTTACCTTAAAAAAAAATAAGTCCATTCTCACCAGTGATAAAACAAATAGTGACGTTAGAAGTGCCCATATATTAGAGCGATGGTAGCCGATTTCCCCTGCTGTGCAACTAATATTGTCTATGTGCAATTTGGGATACAGCGCTCGTCTCTGGTGTGCATCGGAGACTCCCTTTGTGTGGCATACGAGCGTAAAGACATCAGTATTGAAATTCACTGCAAACCCCTCCACAAACGTGCACATTTTTAAAATAGAAAAAATTGGAAGCTGGTCTCATTCAGCGTTTAACGCATGTCGCGGTGTTTTTACTTTCTTTTAGTTGAATGAATTTATAGAAATGTCAAACTGGTCCTGTATTAACTGAGAGAAATAACTAATATTCTGTTACGTTTGTACGTCTATTATATCTACTAACACAAAAGGGCAGCATTGGAACTCATTTAGTAGGCGAATGTATACAAGTGTAGATTACTGTTAACGTAGTTAAGTTGAACATATGCACCTGTAAAAGGTGGGCATATTTTTTATGCCGCGAGAGGGAAGGATCAAAAAAATACCCCCTTATTGCGGCACATGAATGGTCCGATATTAAATTTCTGCCTGGTGAAAGCTACTTGCCACGCTATCAACTCTATTTTGCGTTGAATAGGTGATGTCTGTGATATAACCGAGATGTTTGATTGATGCAAAGATTGATTATGATTCAATCGTTAAACTGTCCAGTTTATTGTAGAGAAATCTTAAACGTGCCCCTCGCGCTTGGCAGGAAAAATAATCTTGGAAAACTGGTAAAGTTATGATGGAGTAAGAAGCCAAGAGATTTTCGTAGTATTTGATATTATTAGTTTCATTCTTGGAATTTTTTACGTTCGCTGTAACATACCTCATATACGCTCCCGCATATTTGAGTGCCTTGGTACGAACTCAAATACCAAGAAGTTTTGACCATTTTACCGTTAAGCCAACACTCAAATTTATCTACCGTTTCCTTACGTGGACCCGTTGTGTTGAAAATCTAAGGCGGGGCAAAATTTCAGGGTTAGGCGCTGGATTAAGTTTAACAGGTAAGGTGTTTGTCCGACTTATATTACCGTTTAATTTAAAAAGGTCCAAGAAAATGTTTTTAAGACAGTAAGTTGGTTAAGCATAAACTCTGCATCAGTCTGTGCCAAAGGAATGTTTTACCTACAAATCGCTAGTTTTATTTTTTGGGATTATTTTTTGTTTTATTGGATTTCTATCAATAAGAGTTAATGAGGGTTGAATCTAGTATCCTGTTTGCACCCGTGGTAGGATTCTCAGGTAGTCAGTCCCAAATATTCGTGAGCATTTCGCGCTTATATTTTATATTCACACTTGATATCAATTTTCTTAATTTCCTCGATATCACTGTTTTAGTTATGTAACAAACTACCGGATCTTGTGCTCCCCAGGTAGTTCTATCTTGATGAACCCGATTCTTCAATCATAAATACGATCAACGTGGATGTTTGGTCCCTTTTTATATATATTTGTAATATAAACTCCGCAAAAAGTTCCTGGCACTTAAATAATTTAAATGATTGTTCAAATTTATTTTTCATAGAAAGCCAATAATTGCATACCAAAATACAGGGACTTCCCCTGTCAGCTTTAGATGGAATTCCAGTGTTAATAGCATTCGTGCATGGGATTACAATTCACTTAACATGGCAATGTTCTTAAATGAAAATTGCAAGAAATGACAATTTCAGTCATTTTAATGTTTGAATCTTCTGTAAGGGTTAGCAACACAAAGGCAATAATTATGGGACACTTGGTTAACCCTCATCTACACCTGAGCCATTTTTTTGTAACAAAACTCCCGAAGGGGGGGGGGGGGGTGGTTACCACCCCCCTGTGAAAAAACAATTTTACGTTACTGAACACCCGATTCCTGTAAATTTGTACCAAAGATAGCTTAGAGTTTCTCTTTTCTTTCCATTGGTACCAAAATAGTCCCAACATCCCCATTATGACGTCAACCATGACGTCATATGTTGAGAATTCCGAAAAACTGAATATAGGGGGAAAATTTGCTATTTCGCAATTTTAAGCGCTCAAACCCCTTATTATGCTCTAAAATGCTGTCAATTATATAAACTAGTAATTATCCCATCAGTAAGTCAAAAAGCAGCATGACAAAATCTTATTTTCCTAACTTTTTGGCGAAAAATTGAATTTTTCACTGTGGTGGTCTATGGAAATGGCCGTTTGCTGACATTTCGAACTTTATGACGTCATTGTGACTAATGCGGCATGTTTGGTACTCATTTTGGTATCATTGGAACGATCAAGTATATGTGAATGTTCCTGTGTTGTGGTTGGCATGTTGGTATTCTCTTCCGAGGGGGGGGGGGTGGTGTACCACCCCCCCTATCCATCATTTTGGGGATCACCCTGTATCCTTACCTAACCCCGGTTGATGTTTTTTTGTTTTTGGATGAAAGGAGCGGAACATGTCAATTGCCAATTTAAATTAAAGAATTTGGCACCAAAAAATGGGGGTTTTTAGCCCGCCGGAAAAAACCTGGGGGGGGGTGTGTGGTACCACCCCCCTCGCCCCTTCGTAGACGAGGTTAAGGGTTTTTTCATAAGAATGCATTACCTTTGATGGAACAAAGGACATCTTGTTCAAAAAAACCATTGCAATGGTCAGAACCCATCTCGGATGCATCTGGTTTAAACACATTTATAGCAATGGCTAAACTTATTCAGTGTCCAACATGCAGCGTCCAAATTCAGTATTTGTTTGGTCCTCCATAACTTTGGATCAGTGCAGCACATCACTGTGCCAGAGTTGTTACAAGTTGACGAATTCTCTCTCTCTAGCGACATTCTTTGGTAAAGAGAGATTTTCCCATCTGATCCTGTAAGTGCTCTATTGGATTCATGTCTGGTGAGCACGCTGGCGGGCCAGGGTATCCCCACGCTCCTGTATGTTTTGGTTTTCCAAGAAATTGGCCGTCGATGTTACACGGTGGGGCATGGATTGTCTCCCATGGTTTCGGGCAAACGGTACAACCACCGGCTTCGATACTTCATCAATGTATCGTTGGCCATTCTAGGTTGCCCGTGAAAACCTCAAGTTGTTGGTGAGTTCTTGCTCTGTATGCCTCCCCAAACTTGCTGCACTTCTCGTATGCCCTTCGCATCCTTGGCGGAAACCAGGATTCCTTAAGTGGAATAGGACTTAACGCCCCATTGTTCCAATGGGTTGTAACACTAAGGTTTACACTTTCATCTCAAACGTTTCCTCAGTGTGGATGAAAGTGGCATGATCGGTGGCAAATTCACACTTTAAATAAACTTGAAAATCCATTTCTTGCAATTTTCCTTCATGAACCTTGTCGTTGACAAATGAATGTACCACCATTCAATGATGGTCACTCTTCTTCAACACAAAACTGACAGAGAATGAATGTCTGTTTATTTTGATGTACAACTGATTTTGCCTTTTTTAAATATTATAGAATAAAAATTGACTTTTCTAATGGTCCAGAACTCTTTTGCTGAGTTTATATTATCAATTCTATACAAAGAGAATGATTTATGCATTTAAGACAAAAGAAGAAAAATGTCTCATATACATTAGGCGAAAAAGCTCATTCGGTTTTTGTATGCTTGTGTGTGCCTCTCTCAATTTCTTAGATTAAAACGGAGGACAATCTAAATTTTTTTATTAAAATTGTAATCTATTAGAATTTATATTTATGTATTTTGATTTAATTGATTTAATTTTAATCTAAAGTGTAGATGTCTGATAGCAATCTAATAGATTAGTTTTAATCTAAGAAAAAATTTTTATGAAGGTGTGCTTGGTTCTGTGTTGTGTGGACTGCATGACAGTATACTTCCATCCAACAGACATTCTTTCGAACAAAGGTCCTCGGTAGTATAAACAATGGGACTTATTCCGTGTTGGCTCTACGACCAAGAAAATGATTTCTTTGAAGTCCACGGAAGTAAGGGTCAGACCAAAGATGTGTTGTATGGGGGGTCCGGTGTGGTTTTGTGTGTTGGTTGTGGTTTAGGTTGTTAAAGTTACAAACTGTCTTCCTAAAGGGGCCGTCACGAATTATTGCACGTTCATTGGCTCTTTGCCCACAATTAGACACCTTTCTGACAATCCCCATAAGGTTCCATCATTTACCGTGTGTTGTATGTGCAAAGATTACGCGGGTTTTTTTTTAATCTAATTGTGTTTCTGTTCCACTTTGTATGTTATTTTTTTTATATTATTTATTTATGATAACTAAAAAAACGAAAACTAGGCTCATCGCAATAGGGTTAATAGGTGACTACACATCCTTATGTCCGCGCGGACATCTGGAGGACAACCTTCTTGTTTGTTGTTTTTGTTTTCTTGTCTATGACTTGTGAATTTATTAATGTCTTTACCATATTTTGTTGTAAGGATTTATCAATTTGAGTGAACAGATTTTCATACGATGCCCTAGATAAGTGGAATCAATAAGAATGCGTGTCCCGGCTGGAGATCAAACCACCCGATTCTGATTCTATTCAAGGCAGAGACGTTCAGCGCCTCCAGTACAATTGTAGCAACCAAGCACCCCATCACATCTTTTTTCATTGTGCCATCTTCCATTTTGTCTTTGGTCAGACATATTGTATTTCTGAACCGCTCAGAAATTCTATTCAGTTTCTCCATTTGGATGTACCATAGACTAGCACTATCCTCCGGCCTTATAAAGTCATGTAAACCTCATGTCTAGAGCAAACAATAATTTTCCGAGGCCGTTCACTCCGGGCATTTAATCTAAAACTCACGACTCGACGGTGATATTTCTGAACTTTCTTGACATTGTGAAATATGGATTTAAAAAAGCAGAGCAGAGTTGACGAGTTCTAAACTAAAACCCGTAGGCTTAAAAAGTATATGGGTAAGACACAATTCAGCTCGTTATAGGAACCCGGATCATAGTGATATGATCTTAGACCTACGACCTCCGATAATCGATTCCAGACAATGACGTCTCAAGTATTATCCAGCCAAATACTTTATATTGTTAAATGATCAACCCTTTACAAACGCGTCAATTTTAAATTCCCACTAAATATATTTAAATTTGAACATGCTCGTGTCAACACGCTGGAGTTATTTGATCAAACCTTTGGTTTTTTAACAGCTCCCTTGTTCACTAACTTTTAACTTGATACCCGTACACTTGTAAAGGCACAAAGATTGGCTGTGTGCCTGGAAAAACATAGGCAACGGAGAATTTATATTTGTGCATTTATAACCTCTATATTATTAGAACGGACCCCATGGATTTAAGCTAGGACTAGGGATATAAGTTGTCATTTATAAATCGTCCTACTGTGACACTTGCGTATAAAGGTTGATATTTGGAACATGTTGGGAATTTTTTTTTATGAAAAGAACTCAAATGTCGACCTGAATACAGTTTTTCTACAACGTTAAAATTTTGTGCGCCCGACTCCGGCGGTTTAACACTTAAGTGACCAAGGGTTTTCACTCCCGATGGTGCCCAAGGGGGGGGGGGGGGTCCATGGGAGCGCCCACACTAAGGAACCCACTTTCCCGAAGGATTTTTTTTCCCCTAACACACGCTCCGGCGTCAGGGCCTTTATGCAACCAATTAAGCAACAACACAGATCTACATTACAAAATAAATCATCCATCTCAGAATAATCAGACAAATACACACTACGCATAACCTATCAATTGTATAACAACAAAACACTTAAACTACAATCACCGTCAAAAATAGCTTCCGTGAAAAAAAAAACCGCCGGCTTGAGTGAATGTGCCTAGCACATCATAACCCGCTGAATTAACTTATGATAAATAAGGTACATCACTCCAAACAAAGCCAAGTCTAAAATTGGCTCAAAAAAAAGATCAACACAACTCCACCCCATGGCTCATTCGCGTAGCCGAGGGGGTGGGTGGGGTGGGGGGGGGGGGGTAGGAGAAGGGGGTGGTGTGTGTGGGGGGGGGCGTTCGCCATCACGGAAGTACTTTGACCGTGGGTAAAAGACACCCATGCCATGGTAAAACTAATTATATAGCCCCCACCATCTTCCATCGTCAAACCCCCACCACATTATCACAAACATCAAATCCAAAAATTATCTGCATCTATGTAATCCCACAGGACATACATAATGCACTGTCCAAGTTGGCATGGTCCCACTTCTTTTTTAACATTAACAGTTATCACAAACTTTAAGGGTGGCTGGGTAATGCTCACAAAAACTGCCCCATATAGTGCCATTCATAGCTTATAGGTTATCTCAAAAACAAGTTCATTTTGGCCTTGCCTAATACCGTGCATATAAAATTTAGAACCATCACAAAAAAAAAACATCTTGCCAGATAAAAAACCGTTTTTTTAGGCCATACATGATCATTGAATCAGCATTTTTTTTTTTGTTATTTTTAAATGGTACTATATAGCCCCCTTTACTGCTGCTAGAAAAAAAAATTCCCTGACATATGGGTGTGATTCTGCATGAGGGTGGGACCACACTAGAGTCAACATGGTACATATATCCACATCTTTAAGCCATCTACTCTAATGTAAACTCATCTACTATTATTGGAGCTATTTTATTATCCTAACTTGCCCAATTACTCTTTCTTGTACTTCTCAAACACTGTTATCATTGTTTAAAAACATAAAATTTTAAATTAAAGTTGAAATGAAACCAATTGCATCTAAAAATATATCGTATTTGCCAAAGAATGGTTAATTTTATGTAAAAGTGAATCTCATCAACATGCCAAAACATGATATTTGATATTTATACTGAAATGAATATTTAGGTCATCATTCATCCAGACCCGCAGTTGGTTCCAAAATTCACTGGTAAAATGGCCCCCCACATTAATGTTTGAACTTGTTTCCCTACTATTCTACAACAAGCACACTATCTGTATCCTTCAGACATTTCACAGTAAAACTATTTGGTTTGGCAGTATTTATGTATAACATCCTACATTGACAATATCTTGTGTATGTGTCCATTGAACAGACAAAAGCCATTGAATAAACAGCCTTCCAATTCACATCCAGTATAGCACCATCAAATCACCTCAGCTTAGCATTCCAATACCCCTGAGCATTTGGTGTTAACTTGCTTTCTGATCTTTTCATATGCAATTTGCTACCTCTTGGTGCTCAACTCTCAATCAACAGCTGGCATCCACCTGGCTTTTATCATTCTTTGTAAACAGAATAGTGCATTCATTCTTTAAATTCGTTGAATAGTTTTTTAAAGACCAAAATATTGCACAAAATTACAACTAACTTTTGGATATTTCCTAATAAACTCTAAACTCATTATATGTTCTTTATGAATATATCTGATACAAAATTGACTTATTTATCACTCCAGTTCTTATAAAAACTGACTTTTATCCCACTTTTATTAAGCATTATACACATGAACTTTTATCTGAACCTCAGACATAGTACGCCAGTTAAACCATCCCTTTAGTTATCTTTCCACGAAACTATAACAGTAATTTTATCAGTTTCAATCATACGCACTAGAAGGTTCACATTGCCATATCCAATCACCTCCAATTTTGTTGATTTCTTTTTTCCAAAAAGAATTTCCTTTACCTTTATTTCTTGTATCTAACAACCTTTCAACCAGGAAATGTTTTATAGCCTCTCTAAAATCATAAGAATTTGTATTCACACCACCATTTTAAATATTATTATACAGAGTGTGCCTATTAATTTTATCAGGTTTTCCATTCCAAATACACTTAAGAGTATTTTTCTCAACCTTTTAAAAAACTATCAGGAGGATTGGAAGAACAGCAACAAATATGTGAGCTGTGGAAATAACAGGGATTTAATCACTGTCACTCTTCCAATCGGGGTTAACCCCTGGGTGACCACATGTTTAGGATATTAATTAATTTTACTTCAGCTGAACCTCATAATTCATTCAAACAATTCTGTTTTATCCATAGATAATGTTAACCCAAGAAATTTAACAGGGCCCTTGGTCCAGCTAAAGTTCAGATCCAAAAGTGAGGTATCTCAATCATTCTTCAAAGCTCCAATGTTTCATAGCAGATGATGTTTAATAATTAACAACTAGGCCCGAGATGACACCAAAATTTTTAATAAGCTCACTACAATTAATTAGAGACTTTCTAGATCCGTCTAAATGATTGTGGTATCACTGCATATTGGGTTATCTTACAGACTATTTTTCATTAATTTGGAGCCCTTTATAGCCTGATTCTATTGACGAAGGAATTTTTTGCACGACATTTAAACCACAACTAAAGGGTCGAAGACCCCCCACTCAGCAATAGAAAAAATGAAATTTGTTATTCGGGCTGCAATTAGGGGCAAAACATTGTTTTAAAAACATGCGAAAATTGGAAAAAAGACGGAAATTTCAAATGAACCTTGCGCGTACATCAAACTTTTGAAACTCTATTTTATGTTGATATTTATTACTAGAAGACGCAAATTACATATTTTTAACAAAAACCTGCAGTGTTAGGGATCCTGTAATTTTTTACGGGTGTTGCAATCATTTTCCCATAGACTTTGGTACGGAACGGTTTCGCAACGTCCATGATGAAATCGTTGTTTTAAGCACATCTAAGGGTTAATATTTTTAATGTTACTAATCATTGTTGTACTTACATGTAGGTGTTGAACAATCTCAGCAAAATTTAGCTTTGGTTTCTATTATACTTAAAAATATTCTCAGATGACTACCGTTAGTGCCCACAGGGCCCCCATGGGACCCCCAACTAATTAACTCATTCAATGGCTTGGCCGATTTTTTTTTGTTTTTTTGGATGAAAAGAAGCGCATTTAAAAGTCATATGAACCGCCCCCCCCCCTCCCCACCCCACCCCCGTCACTTAAGTGTTGAAACTCACCCCGTGTCACCAACAGTTTTTCTAAATCGCGGTTCAGTCAAATGGCGTCGTGTTTGATAACCTAAACCGGTTTTATCAGGGAAGAACGGCTTAAACTGTCCGGGCAACAGTGACTGGGTTGTTAGGCCTAGTCTTAAAAAACAGACAGATAAAGTGTTTATAACATTATTTATTATTTATAACATTGTTTTATAATAATTTTAATCGCTTTTTACCTAAATGCGCGTCTCAATAGAACCCAAATGACAAGCTATTGATTTCAGGTAAGAATTGTCATCTATACTCTCATCAATCTCACTAGAGTATCACGCCTTAAATACACTTTATACAATCTAAAAGAAACTTTCTTCATATTTCTGACCATTAATATTTTGTTTTATGAGCCATAAAGTATGGAACACCAGATACCGCGGCAGTAAGAATTCCATCTCAGGGTCAACTGAAACCTCTAGGAATAGCGTTATTAACTTTAAAAATAAGAATTTGTTAGTTTCTGATAATTTGTAAACTACAATTTTCTTCGGGTGCTTTCCGATCTAAAACGAACGAATTTGCCTTCAAAAGCTCACTAATTTGACTCTAACAAATAAAACAATAATAAAATTCATTTAAAGATCTTGTACTGCCCAAACCTAGTTTAAGTCGGGAATGCCTGCACTAAAATACTAAGATCGGATATGCCTGCACTTCGAAAAAGGAATAATTTTCTTGTATCTACCCAAACAATTAAGTGTAAAACCGGTTGCGATTTACTTTTATTGAGTCAATTTCAAGAGCAATCCTTGAAGTTATCACTAATCGTGTAATTTTAAATTAAAGAGATCAAATGTTTAAATCATACAATTCATATAATTTCGCCGTACTTCATATATTACATACCTTTATTGTGCTTATTAGTAAGTACACAAATACATTATCAAGTTAGTCACTTATTAATCAAGTTGATGGAACTCATATTATGGTTGTTAGGTATTGGGGGCATAGGGCAAGAAAAAAAAAAGGAAACCGAAAAAAAATTATAAAAAGCAGTCATATCGACTCAAAGGGGCAAATAAAATCTATGTGTTTTGTTTATGTCGCCCAGAACCTAATGTGGCCAAATCACGGAAAACAAACAGTAAACGCTGAACCATAGTACCGCACAAGAGAACACGGAACTTTTCTTTGAACTACATAGGATGATCATCTGATTTTCATATGAGTCTTAATACAAATATTTACTAATTCTCTGATGTATTTAGAACTCCCTGATTCATAGATCTATCTAGCCCTTTTTCCACTAAATAATCTGTTAAACACCGTGAGTATATTTAGACACTATAGGTTCCTTAACCCAAAATGAACCCTTCAAACTAACGCAAAGCCTTAGGTTATTAAAAATCATCTACCATTTTGAACCATCTTAAATTGGCAGTAACAGCAAGATGCGTCAAACGT
Source organism: Ophioderma brevispina (assembly GCA_023653785.1). NCBI lineage: Eukaryota > Metazoa > Echinodermata > Ophiuroidea > Amphilepidida > Ophiodermatidae > Ophioderma > Ophioderma brevispina. The sequence goes on from JAMKCH010009274.1 coordinate 58,723, forward strand.
TTTTTTAAAATAATTCTTAGAATGGAAACGTCTGGAAACAGGGTACAAGTGTTAGTCCAAACTGTTTAGAGACTTATTTTCCTGATTAAATAAGTACGCCAAACAGAAAGTACTTAATATTGATACTCTCAACAACATCGTGTTCTGTTGCATAAGCTGTTGGGTCTATGGTATTTATTTATGAATAATTAATGCGATATATCGGGCTTTAATGTTCCATTAGAATGTCATGGCGTCATAAAATACACGATGGTAGTGATCAATCCGGTGTCCTTTTGACGATATTTAGTTAATGTTAATGTAAAATACTATTCTCCTTCGTCCCTTGCTCTTTGCTAACACAAAAAAAAAAACGGTAAATAAAAATATGATATTATTTAATTTTACACCTTCGTTACATTGTATTTCAGACACGTTCATCTATTGAGTTTTAATGAATATTTTTGGTTTGTAGAGAAACACATCTCTATAAGTAGCCATAGAGCCCGATATAAAAGTGAAATAATAGTTTCCAACCCTTAGAAAAACAAGTTGTAACGAAAATAGCATCACATACACCACAAAACACCTGTTCAGGTTTGTGATTCCTCTTCAACACTTGCAGGGAGTAACAATTGATTTCACTCTCTTCTCATTATATACAGTCCATCTTTCAAACTGGCAACCTGAGTAATAAACGTGTGGGACGAAAGTAAAATAAAATATGCATTAATTCTTGTAAGATATTTCAATAGTAAAAATAAATATGGATCACATCCCGTAGGTATTGTCAATGCTAAGACGGAATGCCCTTTTATGAACTAATTGCCAGCGGCTTTGCAATCTTTGAGGCCTTTTTATAAATGTTAATAGATAGCCAAACCTTATGTTTTTTGAAATATATTATATATATCTCCTCTCGTATATTCGTATATCTATATATATCATATATATATCTATATATATATATATATATATCTATATATATTCCGGGTGAAGTCAGAAGAAAAAAAAACTTATAACATAAAAATATTAAAAATTTTTAATTTTGGAGGTAACATATCTAACATATTTGAACAACTAAAAGCATAGTTTCATTATCTTTAATTTAACCGCAAAGATCGTCACATCGGTTTGAGTATAGACCGAGCTACAGTCGTTTGAATCAATAGTCTGTTTTGCGCTCTGTCCACGGGATTCACATTGAAATGAACTGTCGTTCAGAGACGGAATTAGTGTCCAGAAAAAATCGGACTATTTATTGACTGGCAGAATAAATGTGGCGCTCTTTAACCCCGCCCCTTTCAGTCACAATTAACCATCAATGTCCTCTAAACATTTCTACGTCCTCATCACTCTAAAAATCATTTGAAAAATAAATTACCTTGATACATGTATCCGTTTCTGGAGGAGTTGAATGCATCATACCATAGTTGGAATGAACATCACATCGGTGACAACTTGGGTTTAAAGTATTGTCTATATTTGCATACCCAAATAAGGAACATGTTAAAATGTGTTTCTTTATAAAAATTTACCATTTTCACGCTCGCGTTTGCAACCTTTAAGATACCACTATATTTGACATAAACATAGACATAACCCTTATCATCATTTGTTGGTTGGGTCACATTGGCTTATAACCTCCCGTGCATCCAAATGGGAATGACTACTTTTCCAAGAATGTAGCTCTGCCTATCTTATCCATTAAAATTATCTTTGCAAGCACTTAAAGATATGAAATAATTTTTCCGATGATCCCACATACGTTAGATCTATATATTGTACAATTCAAAATGGCCGGACACTATCAGGGGTCAAGTTTTTTTTTACTCCCCTGTTTATATATTATATATATATATATCTTATATATATATATATAATATTATTATATATATATATATAAATAAACGTATATGTGCATTTGACCTTTTGAAATCAAAAGCTCGTATGTAAAATGAGCCCAACTTTCAAAAAAGCTCATATTGCATATTTACTGCAACATCAAAAAACGTCCTATATTTCATTCTTGCAGTTCAAATTTATTAGAACTAGTGCAATTTAATTTATAGAAGAGATTTCCGCTTTACCAAAAAGTCCATATCAGAACGAATGGTTTACTGAGTTCAGTATATTTTTTTGTGCCGTTAATGGCATTTTCTGATACATAAACTAGTGTATATTTACTATGGTTGGTTACATTCAACGACTAAACAAAGTTTTTCAACATTTAAAACCAACATTTCAGCTCATCTTCACGATTCTCAATGACTTTTTGCACGTAACAAATTCTGTACTAAATTGCTCATGAACTACTTTCTGTATTTTCTTGTTTGTATCTTTACTGGTGTGTCCCTCAGCGTTATGTCTGATTTGTTTTTTCCCATAACGTTGTGTTCAGTGGGTAAACACTTTACGGCTCTTTGCTTTCGTATACTCCTTCATCATTGTTTTTTAAGTTTTTTATATTTTTGTGATATGTAAATTGATAGTCAAATAAAAGATTGTTTTGAATTGATTGATTGATTGATGAAGAAATACACTTTTCCACATAGAAGGTTTTAAAAATGGCGTAAATTTTCAATAGGAGATTTCGATATTAAAGGGGTCCAATGCACATATGAGGTTTTCGCACCCTACCGATGAGTACTCAACTGCATAACAGTATGTTTTGAACTCTGTATTCTTTTCATATCAACACAATGCACAAAATGTATCCTCTCCACTTTACCATGTTTAAAGGCTGGCGAGATGAGTTTGAGAATGAGCGAAGGCCTCACAAACGAGGCCAACATTTTATTTATTTGCCTTTCTCTGTTTGAAGCCTAACACGATACTACCCATGCAGCAATTTTGGAGATCCACCAATTTGGCAAAAGCAATACCAAAGCAACCACCCCACATCTAGTAATTTCAGTTCAAGTTCATGATGTTCTAGCAAAGTATGAAGTGCGTACGAGATATGTTCCTTGTATTTATGACATGGCATGCAGACTAGACTTGTAGACAACAAGTCTAACAAGTAATCAAATATAACCCAATGTGAGGCACTATACCTGACGCCACAGCATTGATGATTTATTACACTTGGGCGCATGTTGTGTGCCACTTTAGAAAGAATCAGCCTGATTATTTGCGTATGGGCCCGGGATAGGCAAACACAACAATGACTTTAATACAAAATCTGGTTAAAGCTATGGGATCATACAAAACCCCATACAATGGAAAAGATAAGACCTAGTGATATTTGTTTTACTTCAGTATATATTCAAGATGAAATCGATAAGAGGGTACAGATTGATGTGTTCAAACAAAACCCTAATATAACGCTGGCAATGTATTCCTATCCTAGACATTCCATGTGGCTATGCCCATGACTAAGCCATGAAATGATTTTCCGTTTTTGAAAGTCAAGCAACCGTTACCGCGACGTTAAACTACCATGAATTTTCAAAACTACCTACCCAATTAGAATTATTATAACTATCGCGTTTTTCATATCCTACACCAATGAATTGTTGTCAAAACATATCCCTATCGTCCCTTAAAACCTTGCAAAACCCACCCAAAAAAAAGCAAAAAAAAAAAAATCACGGAGCGACCCCTGAGTTAGTGGGAACTTGCCCTAGACTAGTTCAGTGAATTCACCATTACAACTAATAGATACAAAAGATGAAGCAATAGTGGGGTTGACCAAAGTAGAGCAGAGCTCGCAAGTTTTATGGCCAAAAAAACCTAAAAAAGTTACTAACAAAAAAAATATGTGTCAAGACGAGAGACCAAGAACAGTGACGATAGACAACAAGATGTGCATGATTAAACAACACGAGACATGCATGTGAGACAGACGCTAATGTTGGCATGGCAGTAATTAAAAACGGACTTAATTACATCTGCCAAAGTAAAACAAAGGTCAAAGTATCTTTGTGAACAAGTTCTATCTTGTACAATGCATAGAGAAATTGTGTTTAAAGGTTGAAGATCTGACAACAGAAATACCGCTGCCTCACTTTTGCGGTGATTTTCAAATTTTCCTCAGAGATGCTTTTATCCATTTTCACCGCATTGCAAATTTCAGTGCAGTGAAGTATGCATGGATTGCATGAAGTATGAATGGAGTGCAGTGAAGTATGAATGGAGTGCAGTGAAGTATTAATGTACCTTCAGGCCAAAAAAAAAATTGTTGTATTGGAGTAACCCGCCCGACCCTAATTTTGAATATCAAGCACTGTACAAAAATGTATACCTACCCTAATTTTTTTTTTATTGATTTTCAAAAATCTTATTTTTCAAGTTGTTTTACCCCGATTTTTAACCGATTTTCTCAATATTTTTTTGTGTTCTGGTGTAACTTTGGCAACTTCTCTTTAAGATTTTCAATAAGAGTCAAAAGTATTAAAATGTTAATAACATTACATAGACTATGTGTGATGATTTAATGTAGTAATGCATTATTTAAAAAAATAAAGCCACCCGCCCTACCCTATTTGCAAATTTCTTGTTACTCCAATACAACATTTTTTGTGGCCTTACTGTGCAACATAGATATCTCAAGAAGGTAAGTACCTGACGATACGTCGTGAAGTAATGCTTGTACAGGCTATTCTTATTCAGTAAGCAAACACGCAATATTAATGGTTGTTGCTTATCTTATATGAGACGATATTAGATAGTGCGTTGTCGCGCGCAAGGTTTACGCGCGCGTGTATAATGTTACGCAGTGCACGCAGCTAGTACGGATTGGTTCATTTTGACGCGGGGGAATATTTTGCGCCTTTTACACTAATATTATTGAAATAAAAAGTTTTTTTGTTTTTTGATTAAAATAATTTAAGAATAAAATAATAAGATAGTTAAGATATAATAAAATATCGTAGTGGATACCGGCTGCGCCGGCATCCACTACTCAAAAATATTGACTGCCCAATCCAATATGACACGATATTAGATAGGCCAAACAACAAATCCTATCTTTTATTCTCTAAGTGTTACGACGTGATAGATATCCGAATATCCAGCCTTTTTTCAGAGCATTTTATGTTCGAAGGCGGTCTAGGACTAGACGTTTTAGTTTGCAAGCGTGTTTGTTTTGAATCAACTCGATAAGCTAAAATAATAACGATTGTATCCAAAGATTTCCATTGGAAGCTGTTTGTTTGTGAAAGCGAGATCACTTTATTTCAATCACCCGATGTTTCATAAAAGAATGGTTGGGATTTAGAGATAAAGTTGACTGACATTTAAGATCACGGTCTGATAACACATAATGCCAATTCCATGAAACGTCCATAATCATTCCGAGTCAATTTCAGTAGTGATCAGACCTTATCTTTATGAGAGTGTAGTTGAGTGCAGAAAGGATGTAAATTTACCTTACAAACTGTTTTAAAACACGGGAAATTGCCCATTTAGTGTCAGATAAGTGCTAAAGAAAATCATGGCTTTTATTTGTTAGTCTGAGCTTTCAGAAAAGGACATATTTACTGAAAACAAGTGCATACATTATTTAGTTTTGGATTCTCTTGTGAGATCCTGTGTGCTTTTTGTAAAAGGTAACTTGTTCTACAATTTTGGTAGCCGGGGTCATGTCTATCTAGAGATACCAAAAAAATAACCAACCGGAGTCAGAAGAAACATATATGACGAAAGAAATGAAGGAGTAGATTATCATATCTTGTAAGGAATTCAGTATCAAATGTGAAATGACCCTTTTAAGGATATTGCCTAGCGATTCATGAAAACTAAAATTTAAACTATATTTGATAGTCCATAACAAAAAAAACATATATGAACATCAAGGGGTCTTCAGGTAAGATATTCGTATGCACAAGAACGGTCAACTACCAAAGTTATATTGCCAAAATTTTGGTTTAAACACCAGTCAATTGGACATTATGTCTAAGCTAAAAAAACAGTGCGTGGGAACACATAATATATTATATATATACATTTTACAGCTTCCTCATAAACAGAAGACCTTCGTCAAAGTGGGGTGTTAGTTTAAAAGGTTTTGTTAAAAGGTGTTGGGTAACACCAAATGGTCAAAGCTTTACACTTGGACTCATGTAAAGGGGTAGAATATCCCGGGGTAAAATTGTTGGAACCGGCAAAAGCATATGCGTACATGCGTTGATGCGATATAAGTGTCTCACATACAATGCATTGCAGGATTGGATAAAGCGGAGAATTTTCTCTTTTCCCAATCCTTAAAAAGAAAGAGAGACCTTTTCGCACAAATTATGAGTTACCAATCAATAATCAATCATTTATTTTGTTCTTCACAAAATACAGCAAAATATATGAATAAAAATATGAATAATTATGTACAATGAAAATAATAACAATAGGATTAAGAAAAACATCTCATGAATAAGTGGTAAAGCAGAGCTTGAAATCTAGGGGACGGTCTTTCTTGAAGACGAGGTTGTCGATCACCAAATGCCTCTCTAACCAAACCAAAGTTATTATTTGCCTTTACTCTTGTTGAAGCCTTTAAAGCAAAAACAAGAAACAATCATGCTGTGCAATTTTGATGATACCACCAATTTGGCCAAAAGCAATATCGCGCAACCACCCCACATCTAGTATTCAAGTTCAAGTTCATGATGTTCTAGCAAAGTATGAAGTTGTGTAAGAGATACTGTTGACAGGTTATTTATGACATGTATGCAGACTATGACTTTAGACAACAGTCTAATCAAAATAATCAGAAGTACTAACCACATGTGAGGCACATAGACAGACTCCGACAGGCAATTGATGATTAAACACTTTGCGCAGTTTGTGCTACTTAGGCAGGGTTGTTTGCTTCTGGGCACGGGATAGAACACAAACACTTGCCTTGAACAAAAAGGAAAAATAGCTTCCATTGTCTGCTTATGATATGAATAGAACAGGACCACACATTTGAAACCAAAGCTGACTAAGGCTAGTTAATCATACAAACCGAAATAGAAACAATAGAAATACCCTTGAGATAGACAAAATGACAGTATATCATTGAATTATTCTTGACGAAGAGATATCTATCCATGGAGTCGATAAAAGGACAACGATTGATGCTTTCAAATCAAAACTTTAATAAATACACGGATTTTCAATAGTAGTCTTCAATAACAATGCAACAGCATAATGATAAACTCCCTTATTTACACCTCACGGACCATATACCATACGGCGTCAGTATTATCAAGGACCTAATCATTAGTCACCTAATTTACCGTGAATATCATTATGGTATACCCTCAGAGGGAGTTTGAATCAATCCCATAATGCATAGCAATGTACCTATACCGTACTGTACTAAACACATGTCAGTACCTAAGGATAAAAAGTGTTGCAAAAGTTTAAGACCACAAGACATTTCATAATCATGCTAAAAATTCCCTAAGTACTAATGCTTTGTGGGCATAAATGAGCGTTAAAGTCAGGGTTTTTATGTGTTAAGAATAGGATTTTATAATATCACATGACCCTATTGAGGTGAAATTTCCCAAAACTGGTGTATTGTGGGATTGACTCAAAACACCCTCTGCTTTCGCCTGTTGCACTTTGATAACATTTTACCCATGCCAACCCATACTCAAGGGATCGTATTGTTATTTTGGTCGTTTTAAAAATGGCGAAATAACGACCCTTCTACGAAAGAACTCATTAGGCGCTCTTAGACCTTTCAATGTGAATGTTTGCCTAAGGTATGCACTAGGGCTGCCATCGATCGCCTATTTAAAGAACACTAAGAGTAGCACTGATATAGAAACGCATTCCTATACCAGACAGGAATTCAACACTCCTAAAGGGTAATAAAATGCTATAATTTCTGATACGGATCAGAATAGCCATAATCAATTATGAATATTAGTACATGTGTCGTGAAAGCAGGGTCCGTGTGACGCCCATCTGTCTATGCTGTTCTCCATTGAGTGCTGTACGCATCAATTGTTTCAGCACTGTACACAAATAGCCTCGTCTACAAGGTCACGGTTTGTTCCGTATATGCTGTCATGGTGCCTAGGCCACTCTCACATGGGGGACGCTCAGTTTCGTTTCACCGGTGTAAAAGTAAATATAGTCCGTCGGGAGACATAGTCCGGGTTCCATAGACGACAATGGAATCAGGAATCAAGCATGAAACTAATGTTGCGTGAAGAGTCAACTGATTCGAGTGCCGACGGACTTCTACACCGGTGTGAAAGTAATCATAGTCCGGGAGGTATCATAGTCCGGGCTCCATATACGACAACGGAATAAAGCGTGAAACTAATGTTGCGTGAAAAGTCAACTGAATCGATGGCCCTATTGTTCACCATTGTTCCCGGACTGTGAGCCTGCCCGGAGGATCATATCTCCTGCCACACAGGCACAAAATCAGACGTTTGGACGTATTAGACTGTCCTCCAGTCTCTGCTCTGTCTCTGGGTTTTTTTGAGTGAACTTGGTTAAAAGATAATGTTAAACTAAAAATTTGAAGACTTGCCGGTCCTAATATCGCGCCCTCTATTATACCAACCAACTTGTCCACAGAACGCAAATTACACAGGGTTCCTGGAACTACACAAATCGGGAGTAGCTAGCAGATTGAAGAGTCTATAGTGTAATTTCAGTCGCTTAGTATTTTCATTACCGTGGACCCTTTAGCTCATTTTTAGAAGATTATTTTTCTAAATATAATTCGGTCACTTGAAACTCTAACAATAAAATACTGATATCCGCATGGTCGAGTGATTTTTCTCACGCCCAGATTGTGAGACTGGCCAGTTTTGAGAGCGTGTATTTTCGTCTTTATTTAATTCGTTGCTCGCCAGTTTTTTTTTTTTTCGAATATTTATAATATTCAAGAATAATTTTTGTCGACTTTTTTAAATTCTCAAAATATTCACAAAAATTTGATTATGGGCATTGAAGTCATGTCTTATGTAGTCTGTAGAAGTGTTTTTATATCAGTAGTAAACGTAGTTTTGTTAAAATTGGCAAATAATGCACTTCAAATCAACCTCTTAAAAGGGGATGACCCTCAGGCAAGGATTTCATCGTGATAGAATGGCCTTCATCCCAAAACCCCATCTGTTAAGTTTCGCGGCCTATATTTGTAATCCGTTTTGAAAACGTGATTTTGTGAGTCCATAGAGTACTCTGTGAAATTGATATTGGTCCACCAAAATGGGGTATATTATCGCTCATCATTTCCAAACCGATCATCTTTTAGTCCTATGATTACATAGGGTAAATGGAAAAAAATAGTAGCTTTCTTTTGGTACCAACATTTTGACCACTTCTGCAAAATCTTTAAAAATAGAGTAATCGAAGCGGTACACTATTTTCTGGCAGGTGACGCAAATTAAAGCAAAGAAAACGTGAAAAAATCGTTACAGTTCATTAGTTTGATATCCATTTGTGGTTTATTGCTAACGTTATCATCCTTCATGGCGCGAGCTAAAAAAGTATCGCAATACAGGAAGCAAAGAGCGATATAAATTGAATTTTAGAAATAGTGCAATCAGAAAAATGTGTAGCGATTTATCAGCATAGCGTTCTACCCTATGGTGCCCTCAACAATATGACAGTTACCTTGTGCGCCTATACTTCGATCGAGATTCTGCGTCAAAATGTAGGTCCATAAGTGTTTTCTTTTTTCCTCAATGCCTTAGGCACTACTTTAAGCTGTGGTTTACCAAGTGGGCCTATTACTTTGAACATCAAAGATAATATCCCCTGGTCTGCTTTGGCATTTGATTACACTTAAAGATGAGACTCGTGTCCTTGGTCACAATGATCTTTTAATGAAATGTAATATAAAGCAAAGAGAGCGCGATAGATGGAGAGGCGTAGAGAGAAAGTGTGAACTGGATTTTTTTTTTATCTTCACGATACATCACCTGGAGAATTGTGTATGTTTGCTACCAGACTAATGAGTTGAAAATTGAAATTCCCTATTGGAAATACGATACATGTATGTGTTGAAAATATATAACACGGGCCATTATTTTGCACACAATATCCAGTGTAAGCGCACACCAACTAACACGTTGAAGGGTTACAAAAAGGTGTGTAGAGAGCATGTCAACATCATGAAGATATTTCATCCATAATCAAAGGATTCGTTAATAAGAGTACTCCTATTCCGTAACCGTTTGCATTGTATACGTTACATACACTGGTATCTTGTAACATTTTGTTTTTCAAAATGAGATTTATGCTAATTTGGAATTTTGCCTCGGTAAATCGTCTCCGTGTGTCTTGTTTAAATCGGGCCTCTTAGTAAGGAACCGTCACAATTGTTCCGAACAAATACAAAACGTGGGGAAAACAATTTCACCACTTTTGAACAGAATGTGATAGAAATACTTGTCGGTTGTAAAATATTAATCCATGGCTAGAATGCCGGGGAAAAATCAGGACAGAGCAAAGCTAGTGTCCTAAAAGTGAAATAAAAAGAATGCTATTGGTCCTACGATTATATGGATCAAGCAGTACTTTATATCTTCTTGCCGAATGGTGCCATAAGTAATTAGATTTGCATTCACTGTATTTTGTGCACGGAAATAACATTTTATTACAGAGTTCAATGTACACAACCAATTTCTTCATGGAGTACCTTTGAAGTAATTGTTAAGTAGCCCAAAGTACCCAACCCTGTGGGTACCACATCGCCAGGCCGCAAAAGTGGGGTAACCATCCACCTAGGTAGACACCCAAGCGTAACCACTAGTCACCCCATGCGGTAGTACCTGCTGTGTACTCCATGCAAATGAGCTTGAGCTTTGTGGTGATGATGTAGTAACTGTGTCAATTATTTAACATTTGGGGGGCCATATGTGGATATGTTTGACACAATGTCATATATATGGTTTTTAGTGATGCTCAACTAAATATATATGTTCCTACGCTTGAAAATGATCAGAAAGTCGTAAACAACAATAGAATGTTTGGCGCCCTCTATGGTCCAAAGTGCTGCATACTAGTAGCCGGTAGGAAAAGTACTGTGAAGGTACTCCAGTGGAGTAGTGCAGTGGTACTCAACTAACTGGTGGCTTACCTGGGTACCAGTCAGTCACCACCGCGCAAAATGGCGAGTACCTATAGGATGGGTATACTGACTAGTAACATAGCGTCTATCAATCCAGTGGCATGTGTACTTCGCAAGTACTTAGTTTTTAGGTACTGCATCTATGGTGTATCAAGGGGGTACCCTTAGAGTTGAGCTAAGAGTACACATGGAGTTCGTAAGCTCTGGGTTACCAACAGTGAGGAGGAATCTTGCTGTGTACATGCGAGAATTTTTCCTACCTTGGGTATAGTGGGAGAGATATGGTCCAAGTTATGGCCTGACCGGTAAAGTTGAGTTATATATATTTTGCCTGAATTGATGCAAAAGGATAGATATAAGGGTGTGTATAATTAGACTCTGCCGGGGTGCACCTTGGGCACCCTTGGGCGTTTTGAGAAATCCAAGATGGCGTCGCCATAAATGATAAATATCTATTCAACCCTATTATCAAACTCTGGAGTTAATAAATATACTATAGGACCCAATGAACAAGTGCATGGCTTTGTAACATTGAGTCATACTTCAAATTCAAAATGGAAGCCAACTCTAATAATTTTAAAATATGCCCTATAACAGCAAATACCTGCGATTAAAAAAAATAAACATGAAGTGCTTAGATTATGTTGTTAGACACAATAATGTGTTATCTGATACTTTTAAAGTTGTAACATGACGCCAATCAATATGGCAGCCAAAAAACGTGACATATCTTCAAAACATACTTGACACAAATATCCAAATATTACCTTCAAGTATAAAATATTGTGTCAATGAAGGAATTAGAAATGTACCTATGATCATAACCAAGTGATACAGGTAATCCCGCTAAATAAAACTGGGTAAAATTATAATTGAGTGCAATATATGTGAAAAAATGTAATTCCTATCGTATTTTGACAACTTTGCGCCATATTACGTTTTATTTTCGATTTAGGGGCATTTTAAAAACAAATTGAAAGGTATGTTGTACAGTGGTTGGGATCAAAGGTACATTCTAAATGTCATAGATACATTGATTTCGATTTGAAGGCTGTAATACTTACAAGTTTTTATCATAATGATAGTTTTAATATAGACTAGACACTCATATATTTCTTACTTTGTATGTGGCTACAGAAATGCCTTAAAGAAAGAAAAAATGATTTTGATTTGCTTATGTTTCATAGAAACCATAGGCTGGATTTCGTATTTGCTCCTATACGAAATTAGAAATTTCAATTTTTTTGTACGAAAGAAACAATTCTCAGCTTAATCTTTTCAGATGGGGTTATTTTTGATGGAAAGCTTTACATCAGGTGTAAAAATCAGCACTTTCGATTTTTTAGGGACAACGATATTGATATCTCTCCTTGCACCTTTAATTCAATCAACCTGAAGTTTAATTAAAGAACAGGTGTGATATTAGCGATAAATCTGGCTGACTTTAAAATTTACGGTCAGATAAGACACAATGCAAAATTCAGTGAACGCTCCGTGAAATTCAGTGGGTGATCAGAGCTTATGTCCATAAGAGTGTACTTGAGAAAACGAAAAAAAAATCGAATTTGCATAAGCAAACTCTTAAACAACAGGAGTACTCTTATATTTTGTTAACACTTAACTGCATAAGGAGGGGGATTTCTTTTTATATTTGTGTAACTTTTAGTTGCTATTGCATTGGTGCAACAAAAAATCAAATCCATCGCGTCGTTTTTGCGTTAATTAGCACGGGTCCCTAGGAGCACCCTCACCCCTATGCACTAACGGAAGTGCCCGTTACAAAAATAAAAAATCTGAATAGAGTTACTGTGATTCTGATTTTCATAATGGCATATACCTAGTGACATAAAGTAAATAATTAATCACTTCTTGCAAAGTATAGTAGGCCATTGGTGCCATAATATTTTATATACATCATATGTAGCTGTATACTGTAGAAAATATGGTAAATTATACAAGTAACCATACAAAATATAAAATGGCATTAGACATTTATGTTTGTGCTTAATATGACAAATATAGTTCATTCTTCAACAATTAAAGCAAAGTTAAAATTAATGTTTTGCCCCTAGTTTTCTTATAAGTCGTTTCAAGTTTTTAAGTGATGAATACACAATCAAAGCATGCTTCAGTACGTAGATGTTTGTTTTATTTCTCTTCTCCCGTCTCTAAATCCTTGTCTGTTCAATTGACAATTATTTCTGTTCAATTCATTTAGATATTGATTATTGCACTTACCAAATCGATGGAGTTATGTATAATTAGAAAACACCCTGAAATAATTTCCATCCACACATTTAGTTGCATTCGCTTTGTTTGGTTTGCCAAATTATAGGCGAGACACAGTTAACCAATTCTGTTGCGTCGTATGTGTCGCAATGGTCGGGCAGGTGACTTAGGGCGCGACATTGTTGTTTAATTCCGTCTCAGACTATAATGTTACACATGAGTCTGTATTCATCATATCAAAACTGTAATTTAATCTCGAGCTTTCAGATTACACAGAGAAGAAATGCGTTGCTGGTATGGTGTCTTTGAAAAATTCAATTTCAAGAGGTGTTAGCAGGGGACTGTAGTGAAAGAGTGTGCGCTTCCGGATAAAATTGTGGATTTTTGCACACATTGATAATCCATAAAATTGATGGAAGCACTCACCAACCCCCCTTAATGGACCCAGGTTGAGTTTAAAGGTTATACAGGGGTCAAGATTTGATCCGATTATATTGAAAAATACACCATGATGTTTGTTTGGTTACAAGGATTCCAAAAAGGTATAGTTTACACTATCTATGGCTTATAGTTTCGGAGTTATGGGTTAAAAACTGTAAAAATTGTGAAAAGGTCAATTTTGGTGTGTACATGGGTCAAAAGTTAAAAGTTGCTTTGATTCAGGTAATATGTGGTGCAAATTGTTTCCCTAGCTCTAGGGATTGAAATGAGGAATAGTTTGCCTTATCTGTTATGCTTAGGTTTCACGTTATCCAACAAATATGTCACAGGTCAATAGAATCCAATAGCCGCCAATAGTTGTTGACTTTATTCGCCATTTTGGTTAATAACCAAGCACTTAAGATAGTCAAAACTATTCCTATATTTCATTCTATGAGCTGAACCAACAACTTAAACCACGTTTTACAGAAATTGGAGCAACTTTTAATTTTTGACCCCTGTACAAACCAAAATTGAATTTTTCACCATGTTTACAGTTTTTACCCCATAATTCCAAAAAATATAAGCCACAGGTAGTACAAACTATACCTTTTTGGAATCCTTGTAACCAGACAAACATCATGGTGTGCTTTTCAACACAATCGGAACATTTTAATTTTTTTTACCCCTGTGTAACCTTGAACTCCAAGCTGGGGGCCATGAAAGGGGTGTGGAAAGTGCTTCCATCAATAATTTTGATTATCAATGCATAAAGTACTTGTGTACCAAAATTCAGTTTTATCCACATTTGCACACTCACATGAGATCTGTGCACTACAGTCCCCCATTATGTGCATAGTTTAAAGGTTCGTTCATATTTCACTGCTCGGTGTGTCGCCTTGCCCGAACTGCATCGCGGTACCGTAATAACGTGAATTCATTTGGACGTGAATTTGCAGTGCGTTTGCGGCAGATAATGATCGATATATCGGCAACGCAGTGAACAGTGCAGCGAAGTATGAACGGACCTCTCTGCATTTAATTTCCGTTATAGGCCAGTCGAATAGGACACAAAAAATAATGCTTTAACCCAAAAATAATTGCAAGGTAATTATTTTCTTCAGAATTGTATTGAGAAAACCTTTAAGAACTACATATAAACAGTTTACCAAAATCAAAGGAGTGGAATATGTATTTTTAAGGGGTAAGCAGGCGCGGATCTAGGGAGGGGCGGAGGGGGCTCGCGCCTCCCGGTAATTCTGCAAAATCTTGCACAATCAGCCCATTTTGGACAAATTTCGGCCTTCAGCCCCGCGGTAATTTGACGTTTTTCAAATCCTAGATCCGCCCCTGGTAAGGTTAATACAGGGTTATACAGGGATCAAAATATGAAATGGGTCAAAACGCGTTGTAAAGTATACCTTTCGTCACCTTTCAAGGATTAAACAAAATTATGTTTTCTTTTTCTATCTGCAGATTGTAGTTCAAGGGTTTGAGTTAATAAAATACGTCCAAGGTCACAATGGGGGTAAAATTCTAGATAGATCTGTTGGTTATAAAAATGTTGTAAATTTGTTCGTCTAATGGTACAGGAGCTAAAAATAAACTGGTTGTTCCATCTACGGTAGTCATTGCATAATTGGAATGCGACATGTGACTGGGGTTACAGGGTTAATGGGAGGCCACTAGCTCTGTAAATCTAACTGTTGAACAAAGAATCTATATAAAATTACTCATCTAGTGTGATCAAATGACAATTTACAAAAAAAATCGGACCATTGTGTAAATTTTATCCCAGGATGACTTTGATCTGGCATGCCTTTTGTACCAAACTATAGATAACAGATCTAAATTTTTAAACTGTTGATATTTTTTGGGGACAACTTCATAGTATAAGTATATTAACACCAAAATTGTTTCTTTTGCAAATTGTTTTGGGTCAAATTATACATATATTGTACTATTACGACACATGCCATACTTTCCAAGGAAACACCGATATTGAAGAAACAAGCAGAATGGCTTTGACCTTTGACTTAAGTATTCTTTCTCGAGAAATCATAACAATTGCGCTTTGCTATAATGCGCTGGATACTAGAATATTGTATAACTGGTGGCATAAGATTATGCTGTGTGCTTCTTAAATGTATGCCAAAAGTTGAATAAATACAAAAGCTTTACAACTGGTGACCTACACTTCAAAAAGAAATGCCTGCCAAGGAATGTCCCCATTTTTAATATACGTCAAGACAGTCTCTTTCAAGCTTCTTAAATTCGTAAGTGGGTCCTGTCACGGTAACATATATATCATATGGAGCTCGGCTGCGGTAGCTTTCAGGAATCGGATAGCCTGAATTTTAAACACCACTCATTGTTTATAACTTAAAGGTAAAATAAGAAATTTCGAGGTAAATAATACATGAATGCAACGTGGGTGATAGAAATTTTATTATTTATTGCTTTCTAGTATTTTTCATGTAGAGATTTATATTTATCTACGGTGGCTTTCACTTGAATAATTTAATTCCACTGGAATGCCAATACGATGAGGAAACCAGAGGAGTGCAATGTTTTAGTATGAATGAGATTCCAATTTTATTATTGATTATTTACTTTTAAATGTATCTAAGGTAATGAAATCATGAAGGTACAAGTTCTCACTGACGAGGAGGTTTTATCAGAGGCCTTCAGGTGTTCACTTCATATCCCAGTTGGCAAATTTGATACCATTTGCAATACTCGGCATGTGACAATCTTCAAATGTAAATATTCTCAAGTATTTTAAAAATAGGGCTCATGGGTACTCCCTATTTTGGCAAAAAAAAAAAACAGGAAATAATTTGTTGAGGAAATAGGGTAACCCCCGTCTACCGAAGTGGGGTGGGGTGGGGGTGCCACCCACTTCCGTGTTTTTTTTTTCTGACTTGCTAAAACACCTTTTTTGTGGCAAATTATTTAAAGACACTTTCAGGGATTCACTCGAAATAGTAAAAGTATTCGAAAATTTGCTCAATTTGTATTAAACATTTTTAGGCAGGTAATATTTATACACACCACAAATCAATAGAAGACGGCGATTATGGATGTAACAGCACAAAGTTAGGAACTCGTTTCAACAGTAACTTTTTACGATTAAAAAAGTAAAGATATATCTATCACGTTTAAGGTAGGTTTCAAGATCAAGTACTTTATTTTAGCAAATTTAGATTATTTAGCTTGTTATTTGTACAAAACGTTATACATTTTAACCTAAATTTATCATTTTTAGAGCAACTAGTGGGTTCACATTCGGTTGTCGTTCCAGCTGCGTAAATCAAAACGTATACAGAATTTGTACATTCCACAATTTTGTCTATACTTCAAAATTTATTAAATGTGTTTCATGCCCCGTTGGCTCCGAATCAGAGATAGAAAGTCAGAAAATGAGTTAAACAGGAAAGCGTCGTGACTCACTCTAGGGTCTCTTAAGTATGGCATCAAAACTGCTACCAAAATAGAGCAACAAAAAATTCGTGACGGAATGTTTTATTTCTCAAGTGTTTTGTGCATCGAAGCGCAATTCGGCAAATAGTGTCCAACACCTATGGATACAGTTTCTTCTATTATTTACACTTGAGAACTATGTAGAAGCAAACTATTTATCATATAGCGACCGTTTAAAAAGTGACTCTTTTCATCGCCCCATAATGATGATGAAACCCTTCCCTTTAATAAATTTTAAATAGAACGCTTTCCATTTTGACATATTTTATTGGCATTTCTTGAATTATAGATCATGCAATACAAGTCTCCTTCCAAACGCTAAGCCTGACTAAGAGATTTTGAAATAAATTATATTTTTTGTGCAATAATTGAAAATAGTCATATAGAACTATGATAGTCACCTAAAATACTTAATTCCAAAGTTAGAGCTGAATTGGATTTTTTTCGTTTTCATGCAGTAAACAGTTTATGCACAAAAAACAGTGCAATAGATACCGTGTTAAACGAAAATTCGGATCAGAATTTGATAACAAATTGTGATTTTCATATGAAGGACTTTGATTGAGATTAGTTATTTCACACAGTGTTCAGTATATGGACAAGCCTTGTGTACATGCAAAAAATTGATTTGTTTGAAAATTGGTACGCCCCTCATCGGGGAATCTCAGTGAGTCAGCCTTTAAGTTCACGCAGCATAAGGATAGCATACAATGTCCATGTCTATATTTCAAACCTGTCAAATATTTTAAAAAGTAAAAAGTAAAAAATTTATTTAAAAATGTTCACAAAGGCACTGCTTTTTATAACAAATAATGAAAGGTAAAGTACGAATCACTATTACCTTTTCAAGTACCGTTGGACGTCATGGGATCCATACATCTATAGAAGAACGTTAACCTTGGGATATGTGAGACGGTAGTTCTCCATATGCCCCCAGGAATCATCAATTGCTGCTTTCGTGGTATGCTCTGCGGAGTATTAATAGTTTATGCTTGGTTAAACACTGGAAACAGGTCCCGAACACAACATTCTACGTTATGGTAGTTCAGAATCACGTAGAACACTGTTAGTTCAGACGGTGTGTTATTTCCAAGAGTTAAGTAACTTTGTTAAAGGAGAACTTTAGGCGCGGTTAGCAAAACATCTTACAGTAACTGTATTATGTTTTGATCCGCTTACCTGAAAGGTCAACTGTTATATTAGGTCGATTATCACAACATTAACAACAAAATGCTGTAAAAATGACCCAAAATATAAATCCATGTTTTATTAGGAGGGCGATATTCGGCAATGCATGTCTACAAAGTTTGGAAGAGCCCCAGTTAAGATGATTTGTGTGAACCCTTCTTCTTTGTGAGATGTTTGCAGGCGGTTAATTCCCTTCAAACATTATATCCGCCTCAGTACAATGCACAAGTGTAAATAATATATATAGGGGTAGGGTACATCAAATTGATTATTGTAGTTTTTGCTTTTAGTTACCACGCATCACATAATCGCCATCTACAGTATTAGACTTGGAGAACGCTGCCGTCTAATCAGAAAAGAAAACATTAAGATTATTATTTTGTCTTAGATTTCTTCTTAGTGTGTCTGGGGTCAAAGTTTAAATGCTTTAATTTAGGTAATATGTGTGCAAATTGGAAATGGGAAATCGCCCTTTATTCCTACTTAGTACGTTTTCCTTTTCTAAACAACAAAAGACTTCCAAATAATCGAGAGTAGTGGATCAGTTTGATTTAAACACTCCA
This sequence comes from Ophioderma brevispina, assembly GCA_023653785.1. Taxonomy (NCBI): domain Eukaryota; kingdom Metazoa; phylum Echinodermata; class Ophiuroidea; order Amphilepidida; family Ophiodermatidae; genus Ophioderma; species Ophioderma brevispina. The sequence goes on from JAMKCH010009274.1 coordinate 77,611, forward strand.
TGTTTTGCAAGGTGCATTAATTTTCGACATTCCAGATTCATTATTTTGGCACCCACACTGCCACAATTTGGTCTAGGTTTATGAAAAATTAATCATATATGCTTACGAAAAAGTACCCACTGCATTCTAACGACCTACATTATCCTACATTAAACAATTCCATTAACACAAATAATCACATGAATGTATAGATTTTCGTACTTAACCAAAACTCATAGTGTAAACGTAACGGAACTATTTCCTTATTGGGTTTTTTTTAGTTCTATAACGACAATTTGCAGTACTTTTTTCATCAGTTTCTTTTTGTTAAATGCAAAAACAACAAGATATGCACATCGCAGATATAATCTTGGTATTATATACTAAGTTTATGTCTGGTCTGATTGGTTAAAGTGGACCAAATGATCAAATATACCACACTAACCATTGCCAGAAAAAGACCGTATTTCCGCGATCTCCAAAATGAAATATTTACGGCTCGCACAAAGAACTATCTTCAAGGCTCCCAACTAAAAAGACTGATTTAAGGCTTCCATTGTTTAGCAAATGTTAGGCCTGGTAGCATGATCATCAAAACCCAAATGTCAACATGGATACACGCGAAAATGCAGTGAGTGACGGGTACAGGCTACCAAAATCAGCCAAGAATCCCGCTGTAAGTGATCAAGAAATGACAGAAAGTGTGAAACACTAAAAAGCAGCTTAAGACAGCCGTCCATGTTTGAGGGGTTTAGTTGTAAGTAGGGTGACGACAAGTCGACAACACTGCAATATTGACGGCCGGCATGGGTCATGTTGGTAGGCTAGGGCTAGGCTAGGCTCGGGCTAGGCTAGGGTAGGCTAGGCTAAATCTCAATTTTACCTTATTGTTTTATAAAAATCTTAACTAATTAATGAACCAATGAATATAGGATGGACGAGATAAAACAAATCTATACTGCCTTTATTCGAGCCTCATGTTCAAAATATGGTCTCCGGTGACTGCAATAGTGCTATTGTGATTCGGGGCTGCGCCCCTCAACAAAATAGAATATTGCAGTCTCCTCGGGTCCATAGTTTTAACACAGAGTCTCTCCTGTAAGTATATATTGTTACTAGAGGTATAAATTGAACGCCAGCCCCAATCCCGAAAGCACCTAGAGGAGGCATCCTTACTACTAAATACTGTAGGGTCGGAAATATTCTGCTAAAACATTCGATGTGGTAGGGAGGACCACACCGTACCACCGTTCATCATAATTGCCCGCGGGCGCTCATTCATCGTAAGAGTTGCAGAATGACACAATTAGTTACATAATTAAATGCGATCCACAATCGACGAATTGGTATAGAACCCCGCACATAATCACGCAAGCCCACGGGGTGGTAATCTGAGGATAATAACTTTAAACCAACTGACCCTCGGTTTGAAAAATGACTAGATACAATGAATTCTACAGATATGTATTTGTAAGGGATCTGTTTTGATCACACAACTTTTTTTATGAATAGGCTGTGGTACATAACATCTTATTTCATTGCTCATAGCAGAGAAGATGAGAAAGAAGGAGATGGCTCGATTTTGCAATCCGATTACCCAGGATTACTTTCATTCATTAGCTCATTGTTAGAAAACTTCAAGGGCCACGAATGGACCTTTGAAGTAATGTGTTCAACCGCATCAAGCTTGGCGTTCGGGACATTTCATACGGGAAGTAATTGACACGCTCCCCACAAATAGCTTATAATTTTCCAGCTAAATAAAGACCTGCTGGCAATGAACTCCGCGTTGTTTGACTGATTGTAATTTATTTTAATCGTTGGCGAAAAAAATTGAGGAAATCAGTGGACTTGTGTAACGAACGAAGAAAGAAAACAACCAAAATCGACCATTTTTCGGTAAGCTAACATGATTCAAGGTTTTGGGGGTAATAAAAGATGGTATATTTAGCCTAATTTACCAATACTCGGTTATTTCCTGAGAAATATGATAGGATGAATGATTAGATAAATGCATTTTTAAGACATCTCAACGAATACTTTTTTGTGTCAGAAAGTGTCCAAGTGCCAAAATACTTGGAAAATTTGGGGTCAAAGGGTTGTATAACTGATGCAGGCGAGTACGTTAGCTGTACTGCTCATAACCATCAGTGCAGAGAACCTGTGCAAATACAAATTGAACATTGGGTAATTGGAAGTTCTGGGATTATAATGCAGGGTATGTAATGTTCTCCAGCAAGTAGTGCAAGCCTTTTGTCCAATCGATTGGATTTAAGCCGATTGTGATGATGAATGGGCGGTTTGAACAGTTATCTTTTGAAGAAGCAGTCGAACCACCTCCTTCTTTCTCATCTTCTCTGATCATAGTTATCTAGATATTAAGGAAAAATGTATAAAACAGCGGTGGTATTGACGATGACAGAATTACAGTGTATTAGCATGTTTTCGACCAATTCAAAAGAATCACTGGGATTAGGCATTGTACTTTAGGGTGTAGTAAAGATATGATTCTGGCAAGTGAAAGGTGGACTAGCCGGGATTAGCACAATATATATATACAATAGCAATGGTCTTTGATCTGGTGGACAACATGCTTTTCAAGTGTGGTAAAGAATTGCAGTAATGTCAGCATCCTTGTTCAACCATAAACATAAGCATCGCGTCCCTTTAAGCCGGTTGTTTAAAAAGTATAGAACTGGTTTGCAAGGATTACGGGGTGGTAATTTGGGACCCACTTTTTTGCCCCCAGTTGAATTCAGCAGCCTTGACGGAATACAGTACAGTATCCCATGCACTTTATTCCGTCAAGGCGGCCTGAATTCAAACGGGAGCAGACAAAGTGGTGCAGTAAATGTACCAACCCCACGATTACCTTTAAGGCCAGGTATTCTTGGTAAATGAAAAAACTCAGTTCTGGAGCGCATGCAGAGGTTTTAAAGAAGAATTTGCCACAGAATAAACTCCATTAATATTGATTAATTTTACTGACCACCTTAGCTTTTATTATTAGTAAAATAATGTGATTAGATCAGGGCGAGGTTTGAACACGATAGTGTCATTAGATTGTTGTGTTAGAATTAGAAAAAGAGAAGTTTCCATGACATTATTACGGTACTGTGATGATAAAATCTACGGTTCAAACAGAAAGAAATGCCAGAAATGTCAACAGTGTTGCCGCCCAAAAGGAAGGGCTTTTCGTACTAGCGCTCCTAGATTTGGTTCTAAATGTCATTTCCTAGATGATGGGAAGTATTTGCTGTTATAGCGGTTGATTCTATAGCGAACAGGTGTCATGACATGGTGATATTGTGATCTACAGCGCAATCGAAACTTTTCTTGGACGAGGTTAAGAAAAAATTAACATTCCTGTGCTCATGGTCGGGCTACCTTTGGGAATTAAATAAGTATTTTATACAAACTTCCGGGAAACACTAAAACTATTATGTTTATGTGAAAGGAATCACTTTGCTGGCTGAAGTAATACCCGGTGTCTGTTGCCATTCAAGTAAAATATATAAAGTCGACAATTTTACATGACATGAAATGTTTTGATTCACAATAGTATAATGAAGCAACTAATATATATATACTTAATCCCTTAAATGCCATGTTTGACCACTTTTTTAAAAAATCACGGAGCGGACCTGCCATGGTTTAGTGGGAACTGCTCCGAAATCTAAGAGAATAAAATAATACTCCAACTGGGGGCGTTTACGGTTCTGTCCGGTTCCAGCGCATAAATTCTATTGAGTTTACTGAATTACTTAATCGGATTAAAGGATACAGAAGATTGAGCGTATTAAATGAACCGCCTGGAACCGGAAAACGAACGCCGGTAAACAAGACAAATAACACTACCTCCCTTTTTGGCGGTGATGGTCAGGTTGGTAGTCATTTTCCTCTGGGGACGTAAGCAGGAAATGTTGATGGTTTAATATGAAAAATCATCGCAACAATCAACTACTGCGTTGTATTGCACGAAATATTTTAGAAAGATGGGGTTAATAAAGCACAGCTTAAATTACATTCACCACTTCAACGGTAGTATGACCCGATATTACATGCGTCTGGGTGACGGTTAATCAACCAAATTTCCAATGTTTGTAACACCTTTCAAGTCCTTGCCAGTGTAGTCAATATATAGGAAATAAGGGCTTTTTATATTAATGAAACTCTTTTTCTCTGATATGCATTAAGCCTTAAAATTGAAATGTAATGATTTTTTATTGATCAAGAGTGAATTCGTATGTTCAAAATGTCGCGAATGGGAGAAAGCTAGACTTAGACATTGAGACTTTGATAAATCATGCACTCCTGTTGAATCCGGTTTGCTCTGTTCTTTGTGATAAATATTAAATTGTTCTTATATTTGATTTCTACTTGTTTTAATAAATAAATGTATTTTACTACTAAGACTGTATACCGATTCCTTTTATGGGTTTGAAATCCGTTACATTACAGAACTGTGGCCACCTGACATAGTCGTATCACATCACCGTAAACTGTGTTTATTCCCGAGTCTGATCATATATATATAGCTATAGAGCGTGTCAATAATATCTACTGGGTCCATTTTTTTTAACCCGACTTTAAATGTACAATTTGTAAACATACTGGGTGCCTCAAATTGGAACTACTTGGAGAATGTTCAAATATTGTAGAAAGAAGAAATGGAATAAAAAGAAAACCGAAAAAGATAGAGGAAATTAAGTGTTTATTCCCCGAGCTGATCATATATCTAATAGGAGCGTGTCAATAATATCTACTGGACCTTTTTATTACCCCGACGTGTTAGTGTACAATTGTAAACACTGTACGGGGGCCTCAAATTTGAACCACTTGAGGACTGTTCCAATTTGGTTGAAAAAAAGAAATTGAATAACTGAAGAAACCGAAAAGATGAGGGAAAGGTAATATGTAAACGAAGATAACATGGAAGTGAAAAAGAGGCACGGAAACATCAGCTCAGAAGTATAACAAGAAGGTGAAATAACCCTCGGCTACCGGAGCCATTTTTTGTAACAAACTGCCGAAGGGGTTGGTTTACGCACCCCCTGTGTATTTTCGTTGCTGAACACCCGATTCCTGTAAATTTGGTACCAATGGATAGCTTAGGGTTCTTCTTCCTTGGTACCAAAATAAGTACTAAAATCCCCTTTATGACGTCAGCATGACGTCATATGTTAGGAAAGTCCGAAATACTGATATAGGGGTGGAATTGATATTTCTCAATTGTAGCGACCTCGAACACCTTATTATAGCTCTAAAAAAATGTTGTCATTATATAACACTATTCATTTCCCATCAAGTAGATTCCAAAACCGCTTAAAATCTGATTTTCCTAACCCTTTTGGGCGAAAACGTGAATTTTTCACTGTCAGTGTGTCTTGGAAATGGCAGTTTTGCTGATATGGCGAACTTTATGACGTAATAGTGACGTAATGCTAGGCATGTTTGCTACTCATTTTGGGTAGCAATGGAAAGAAGAGGACCATAGCTATCTATGTGTACCAAAATCAAGTGTCCTGTGATGTTCCTGTGTTGTGTTATGCATGTCCACCACCCCCCCCCACCCCCACCCCATCCATCCTTTGGGATTCACCCGTATCTACCTATACCCCGTGGATGTTGGTTGTTTGGATTCAAAGGAGCGGAACATTCAATTGACAATTACATTAATAATTTGGCACAAAAAAGGGGGTTTTTAGCAGCCGGGGAAAAAACCTGAAGGGGTGGTTAACCACCCCCCCCCCTTTCGGTAGACGATGGTTAACACAGGGCGGAGGCACAGGACACGGAGACAATCAACAAATTGAAGTCCCGTCTGGTACAAGGTCCACTTTTCAATATGTTTTTCTCCGTAAATAAGCTCATATTTTTATGGAGTGATGAAAATCCTCTCAAATTATACGCTTATTTTACAAATGTTGAATGTACTAGCATATTGAGGATTTAATAAGTCAGGTACGTAATAATGTTTTTATAAAATGACATCCGCCCTCCTTGACTCGGGATAGAACATAATTTAGAGACCGCATGGCGATTCTGATCATTCAAAAAGAGGCGATGAAACAGTTTGTCCTTTAGCGAGAAAAAAGAAAGAAAATGGCCTAACCCTATTTTGCTTCGCGCCAAATGATCATGGGATTATGCAATATGGGCGCGCCAGAAAGGCGGGATTGCCTAGCCAAAAGTTACGCACGACCAATTACGGCGGGAAAGTGAATGACCGGTCTGGCATTTCGATTGACATATGTCTCATGTAGTTTTTTAAATTCGTGTAAGATTTCATGTTAAGACATGTTTAAGTGATCCCCGTCATATTTTGCAAATTTCTGAGGAATGGGAACGGTAGTTTCTGATCTTTGAGAAAATTTGCAGAAAAAGTGAAATGCGTTTTATGTCCAATTCAAACCATACTCAATCATGGATTAACACACCACGTGTCAGAAAGAAATAACGTTTTTAGGTCCATTGTAAATATCTTTTAGATAGATTATACAAGGATTTGGTATCCGGGAACCTAAAAGTTTGTCCCTGGCTATAGGCCCCCCTTTAGGCATAGAAATTTTCAATTAAGTTCAGACATACGCCTGATATGTACCTTTCACCCCGTCTGAGAAAGACTTAATTTCGACTCGTACCTTCCACAATTTCATTTTTTTTTAACAACATTTCTGACATGCAAGCCACCTGTGCTCTAGATACAGTAGAAGGTTTACATTCTTCAGCAGCATCGATTCCCCAGCAGAAGTTCATTATCAGTACATAGTGTACTGAAAAAGGGGCCCTTTGGTTCCTGGATACACAAACTGATATTCAGTATACATATGGCCATTCCTCGGCACATAGTGTTTACCCGATGCGTTTATGCTGTTGAGATTTTAGTAATGGCGGTAGGTTGCAGATACACAATGTTTAACACCTGAAGACCCTCACTCAGTCAAAAGAGAACATGCAACTACGACATTGGGGTCTATTAAGGGCAAATATAAATAACCCGTATTTTCATTTGTGAAACAATGGCACAATTTTGCTTTCTGGGTGTGGTACTAACACTCTTGCAGTTAACTCTAAAATAGTATCAATTTCGTCTCTGAGTGGAAAACCTAGGAAAGTAACCTCCCTTTGAGAAATATAACAGAAAACAAGGTTGCAAATGGGCATATTTTGAGTAACTAGACTCGAATAACTCCACTCGACTCTTAATGGAAAACCGTGATTTAAAGCCATATGGAGCATTGGTGCTGATGTTGTTTTCTATGGCGATATAACTCGTATGAATGAATTAACCAGCCTATTTCATATTTCAGTTTTTTCTCTCTTCAGATTTTGTGCAGTTGGACTTTTGGGCAGATATATTAAATGAGAAGGAAAAAGAAAAAGTACGTTTCCTCTCTCTTTCTCCCCCCCTCACCCCCCGCCCCCCTCCTCCCCAGCCGCCCCTCCCCCCTCGCCTCCCTCCCTCCCTCTCTCCTCTCTCTCTCTCGCTCTCTTAAATAGTGTGTATATGACCACATACAACATACAAATACTTTTCGTGCCCTCTTGTTAATTCAAGTAAAATATCCTTTATAATCCTGTTGGTTACTTCAAGTGAAACATTTAATATACAGCAACGAAATTGCGGGGAGTAATATATACAAAGAGATTGTGGTTTTAGAAGTCTCATCTACTACAGCCTGTCTCAAAAAAAAATGGTAACTCAAAAACCGATTTTTTTCAATCATTAATATCTCAATATAAATAAGTCGTATTGTACATCCTTAAAGAGAAATACCAGGCGTGCCAGGATTTTTTGTTTCACTCATTTGCTTGTTTTTCATCGAAATCACTCAGTTTACTGCGGAACACAAAATCGAGTTTGTGCCACTTTCTGGTTGATGAAAACGGTGAATGAATTTTAACATAAGTTATTCACACTTGAGGAGATATGGACATCTTTAAAAAGGGATTAACTTCATAAAGAAGCGAGAGTTCCCCACATTTCCATTTGGACCAAAATAATCTTGTTCGCATCCTTGGAAATATAGACAATACTTCAATCATCTTCACTTTTGATTTATACTTGTATTCACTAATATTAATTTGATAACGGTCCCAAGGCTATATACAGCATTTTGGCCGCCATTTTGAAAACGCGCCCTCTACGTGTACTTATCATAAATTCTAAGTATGGAATAGCATTACACAATAATTAGCATAAGAAATACCCCAAAATTGATTTCATATTAACTATTAGATAGCTGTTTTTAGCTTTAATATGCCATTTTCTGGAATTTGGCGGCCATTTTGAAAAACCCTCTGGCGAGAGTTCCCCACATTTCCCAAGGTTTGGACCCAAAAAATCTTGTTCCACCCTTGAAAATACAAGAAAACACCTTCAAACCTTCTTCCCGCAAACTTCTAGAATGGGACTTTAATTTTGAACCTCTATAACATTCGACATACTGTTCTTGTTAGAAGAGACTGAGCGTACAGCCGGCGTACAACACCCTGTAGGGGGTTTTATGGTATTTAAGTGTCCTGAAACCCAAATTCCTACCAACATTTGATACTTTTCTTCCAAATTCAAATTTTTATTGACTTCATAATTAGTAAATTATGCACAAAGGTAGTGCAATATTCTTAAACCATTTCTTTGGATTTGGATTGTTTTCTTTTGGTTGAATTCCTTCCTTCGGGCATGATTTTAACAGATACCAATTTTGAAAATAAATTCAAAGTTCCATTTCAGTGACGTGCAAATAACTATTTGTATTGGTTTATTATTTATGAAAAGATGATATTTATCATTGGAACTGAATATGTTGACTTTAAAACTTTGTCGATAAAACTAGACTTCTTTTGTTTCAAACCTTTAATGTGTTTTGTTTCTCTGCAAGTTTCAATCTTTTGTTTTGAGGTTTAAACAGCATGGCCTAACTGGGCGAAGCAACTCGCCCATGCGATAAAAGTGGCATAACAAAATCGATTTTGGTGTATCCATTAAATTGATTATATCTCTGGATGACAAGAAATAAGATGAAAACAAACACCATTGGAACAGCTGGTCTTGTTTCTTTAATATTATGCCCAAGTAAGATTGACTTATTTTGAAATTTCAATTTTAAAACCCAAATTTTTTCTGATTGTACGCATTTTTTGAGACAGGCTTATATAGGTAGTGGGTCACGTCACCATACATTAATCATCACACTTCAGTGTACAGGTAAGCGGGTTGATACACATAATTTTGAACATGAAAGATTGAACATTTCTAGCATTAAATGGAGTAGTTAAACCCAGGACAGATAGTTTGGGTTAACTGAAAGATAATTCAAGTAATCAGAGAAGCCCAATAAAACATTGATTGACAATAATTAGCGGAAAGAGTGAACATTTGCTAAATTAAGCGTGTGGCTACAAACTTGTAGAGAGTTCTTATCAAAACATTCCTTTAGAGATGTTTTTTCTTACAATGGGCTGAATATGTTATACCTTGGTCCACATTGGTCTTGGATTTGTCAGGGCATACTTTTTTCAATTTACAGAAATTGCCCATATTTTATACTCGTTTTAAACGGAATTAAGGGCAATATTATCCTAAAACTGTAAAACAAATTAATAGTGACGTGTAATATGATATTAATAAATTCACCTTAACGTCCCTTTCTACATATAACAATAAGGTGAAATTCGTCTTAACACATCGCATAAGGTCTTTTTGCACACCCGTTGGTTTATAGATCCACTTGGACCGCTTCTGAAAACAAATTTTCCCATAGGAATTTTTTCCATGAAATTTGATTACCCAAGGACGTTATTAATTCAGAAAGAAAATTTGAAAAAAAAATTAATTGGTTTGGAAATTATGGGGCGAAACATCGATTTCCATTTGCACGGAAAGAGGGCCTTTTTGCTTCTTCTCGAACATTATGCACTTACAAATTTAAACTAATTGTTGTCCTGAGTAACGAATAGACCAAATTGATTATTGTATAGAAGCAAAAAGATTTCAAAGTGATTTCATTTTTTATGGGACCTTTTTTCGAACCATGTATTTACCATTCATGTCAGGATTATGGAATCCGGACCTATTTAAACTTATTTAAATATCGACATCTAGTTAGTCAAAAGAAACATTTTAATTATCATTTGCATTTGATAACAGCATACGTCTACAAGCATGGGTAACCATCAGATGTCAAAGGTCACATAATGCAGAAAAAAATCTTAGTCGTAACATTCCTTTCCGTTTATTCCTTTTAAATGACTGATTCGATTACATCGGCAGCTGATCGGCAGTCAACATAAATGCGTTGAAGCAAACTAGGTAATGCCTATCATCTGAACAGACAAACAAACCATGTCAAAAGATAAATAGATAATTAGACGGATAGATAGACATTGAAAACTGCACAAACCAGGATGTTAACAACATCAAACGTTTTGATGTAATTCTAAACGGTTTCCATTACGGGCAACACCATATTCGTGTTGAAATAAAATATTATTCAATTTGTAATTTGCAATAATGACCTACTTTTATTCAAATAATATGACCTAATGCAACACATGTAACCTGTTGTAATGTGTAAATTGAAATTATATTAATTTTACGAGAGATTTAGGTTGCACCTGGCTAGTTACCAGCCTTTATTAAAGGATCATATAAAAATTAACGGCTAATAATTATAAAGCCTTTAGCACTTAATTGGAAAAGGTGGGGGTTCTACGGACTAGCAAATTACATTTTGCCAGTTTTACGACTAACGATATATTTTTCCGACTCATATTTTTTCTATTTGTCTAACTTTTGGATACGCATCTTTTAATGAAAAAATATTACAAAATGTTAATTGGATAATTAATGCGGGTCCTCTGGAACCCTCCAACGGGAGTGTCATAAAAAACCCAAATAATTAAAACAAGTAAATATGGATATTTTTCATATTTAAGTATTTACATGTTCATGTAATTAAACAATAAATAAAAATATAAAATTAATTTAACCCTTTATATGCTGATAGCGATCACTATGCGTTTACCATATCTCCATCTCGCAGACAATGCAACCTTTTAAAATATGAACTATTAAAAAGAGAAATCTTTTTGTTTAATATAGATAGATTTGACCTTTTAGAACACATAATAACAACTTTTTCATTCAACATATATATCTTGTAAAACGAGGTCGTGGTAATTTGTGTTTCCTTTGTTCTGAATTTGAAAATACTGTTTTGTACCTAAATTTAAGGTTTCTTTCTCATTTTCGATGCGTATTTGTTATTGGGTTGTCACCCTGCATGTGTGCTATAAATTCTGTGCAAAAATTCTTTCGGGAAAGCGGTTTTCGAAGGGGGTTCTATAGGACCGTGTTGACTTCCTTTAAAACTGAGGAGTAAAATATGTTATTATTCAACAGAGAAAAGGAGGAGGTCTGATGTTCCATGTATAGAATGCAAACTCAATCATGTTTAAAAGAATCAAATACCGTACATACAAAATGCCCGTAAAAGGCAATCACTTCGACCCGAGCTTATCCAAAATGCAGTACGAGAGTTCGGTTGCAAGCAAACACGAGAATCGAATGTCATGGAGAAATACGGCTTTACTGGTGCATGTTCATGTAAGTATTTTGTTTTCCATCTACTTTGCTTTGTTCAATTGCATCAATTACAGTAAATTATAAAAGGGTGAATAAAATCATCATGGGGAGTTCCGCCCAGCCGATAAACAAGCAACGCGCATGCTCGGCAGCAATAAATCAGGGCACTCAACTATGTCGTCTGCAGTAATCAGAGCTGTCAACATAATTATGCAAATTTATGCTTACCGCGAAAAACGATAAATATGCAATCAAAACACCGTCACGTGCACTGTGTACGCCTTGTCGACCATTGAAGTTACATAACAGTTAACTCGGTGTACTAAAGGCACGTCATTCTCTTTTAAGAGAACCCCCGCCGTTACGTTACCATAGAAATTGTTAAAAGTCCATGGTCCGATCGCTAGTAGCCACATCCCCAGGGACCCCAGATTTTACCGGAAGTTGTCAACATTTTGGTATCTGAAGAAAGCTCTTTTTCTCATTCATCCTGTGAAATCTTAGGGCTAAAGGGTGTTTGGATGTTATGAGCGAAAATGTGCTCCATTTTGGTCGACCAATATTAATTTTACAAAGTAGTCTACGGGGCTTACAAAATCATGTTTTTAACTATGACACCAAAACGGGGCGCGAAACTTTACAGATGGGGTTTTGGGGTAAAGGCCATTCTATTAATACAAAAGTTTTATATACTTAAATCGGGTCCCCCCCCCCTTTAAGCAACTGATCCCATTCCATGCCAGTCACAGATTTCTCGACTTGAAGCACTAGGACTCATATCTGGTCACTTTATCCGATTGCTACCTCGTGCTTTGAATAACGGATTTTGTTTGTATTAGTAGGTGATCTGTCTGCGGGTGGACAGCAGAGAAACGTGTGTGGAGAATACAATCACGATACACACGTGCGTATCAATAATGCTATACAGAGTATATCAAAATCCACATGAAAAGCAAAAAAAAATGACTTTGACCTGTTTACTCAACTGTGACGAGGTTAATTTTGTCATAATTGGCATAATTTCTACTTTCTATGCTGGAAAAAATAAGGAATCAGGTGAAGAAATGAGGCAGATATGATCTGTTTTACCCCCATTCCAATGGGATGTTCATAGTTAAAGCCACTATCAGTGTTTTTTTTTTTTTCAAATTTAAAATGCCGATTTTGTCTAAATTGCCATTATTAGGTCATACAACACTTTATATTAATGTTCTTTGTGAAAAACAAAAAAAAAAAAAAAAAAAAAAAAAAAAAAAAAAAAAAAAAAAAAAACGGTCTTGAAGATGCCATTTATGACTGTTTCTAGACCTTTATTAGTAGACAAAGCATAAAAATCCAAATTTCTTGACAAATACGGCGTGTTACGCTTACCATTTATAGGGGTCTTTACTACAACAATTTCAAATACAACAGTTACAAAAAATGGACTTCGATGAAAAATAGTCTCCGCGAGTTGTTTGCATTTTGAAAAAAAATCGCTGATAGTGGCTTTAAGCTGGGTTTTCAGTCCCATCATTTTGTTTGAATATGGGGACAAATATGGCTGACCTTCGATTGAATTGCAGATAATCAGATTCAGTGAATTCAATGATAATCAGTGCATGAATTCAATTCTCGACATATAACGCTGCACACTCGACATATGGCGAGGAAACTCGATACACAGCGCGTGAAACTCGACATGCGCGGAAAACTCGCCATGATTTTGAAACTCGGCATGATCTTTTTCTGGACATGAGGAAAACTGGACATGATTTATGTCAAACTCACCATATAGAGAGCAAAACTCGATGTATAGAGGGCAAACTGGACAGATAGCGCTGTAAACTCGACATATAACCCTGCACACTGGACATACGGCGAGGAAATCTCGATACACAGGGAGTGAAACTCGACATGCGGGGGAAAACTCGCCATGATTTGATACGTGGAGCGTGCCATAGCCTGGAACTCGTTCAGGAAACTCTTACTTAATAATCCCACGTCTATATCACACTACCACCTACACCTGCAGAACATATTTTAGGTTTTCTATATATGTTCTGCACAGACTACAGAAAACAACACCCCAAACCACCCAAAAATAGCGATGCACGTAGTTAAAAAACACTGCGAAGTCTACAGCAAAATAGTCCACTCTCTAAAAACAATTATTCTGCAGTGTTCCCTTACACTTGGAACAAGTCCGAATGCGTAAAGTAAATTCTGCAACATTGCAGTTTACGTACTGGACACATATTAGACACACAGTAGCTCAAGTTTTACGTACAAAAGTAATCATTTTGATTTGTGGTAACAGGCCAGTACCAGGATTTTTTTTTTTTACGGAGGCGATTTTGTAATTTCTTTCAAAATGGATTTCCCCAAATTCAAATTTTGCAAAGTGGACCCTTTTACGATATTTACGTTTTGTACCCAAAAAACAAACTTTTGGCTCCCAAAATCTATTTTCTGGCCTTCTTAACTCTATTTAGGTTTTTTGGGGCTTTCATTGTTGTTATTGGGGTGGGGGGTGTCCGCCCGCTCCCTCCCCTTAACCCGTATACGGGCCTGCTGGTATTTTGAAAAAGTTATAGTGAGGGGCCTGGCAAAGTGTAATAAAGTTCCAAACAATTGCATGGATTTTGTGAATAATGGACATGGATTAGCTTGTTCGTTCGCGAACAAAATGAAACAGTATAGCACTTACACACGGAATTGGAATCCTCGAAAGCAAACCAAATTTCTGTCGTACTTCACCACTACCATTCCTTGCCACAACTGCCAGCAGTCGTTTCTTTTATTGTACACCTTTAGACAAGTAATCCAACGACGGTTCAACAACGAGGCATGGAATGTGATCGTTGTTGCAATCGCCTATAACTCGAACTGTTTTAGTATTTTCAATGCTGTACTAACAAGAAAACCAGGACAAAGACTGGGAGAAGACATCCGAAAGGTAGCCTACTCGGTTTAACTTCCAAACTACTTTCAGTCCATGTCTATAAATCGAAATTGACAACAATTAATAAATGAAGACGGCTTGAGTTATCCCCGGTATTGAAGCCATTGGAAGCACACAGGATTACAATCAGTGGTTGTGAAGTTGTATGGCCACCCTCATTACACTCTAACTTTGTAATAGCCACCTGCGACCTACGGGAAATCGACTTCGCCCAGACGTAGCTTAAGGTCACTTTTCGATTGATATTTGCATGCATTAGATCACTCTTTCGTGACCCATGTAAGGGCATGCAACTGTCTGTTTCAATCACGTTTCACGACCCGAAGACGTGTTTTGCCGTTTAACCACCTAAAATGACTTCAATAAGCATTACTTAAAGTTGGAAGAAGTATGATGCGACTAATGACGTTATGATATTAAATGTTATGACATTACAATAATGCAATTGCAAAGAATTCCCAATTATACTTCGTACTGCTTTTTGCCTACCTCAAGGCCGAGGAGGCCCTAATTTCGCGTGTGCTTCTTACGCGCACGTATAGGCATCATCGGCAGTCTCCCATTTCCGAGGGAAACTTGCTTTAATTTCTCCAAGTAAAATATTTTAGCTGCAACCAATGGAACACGGCATGTTAAGAAAGTATGGCTATCTGCATTCAGTTACTACGATTCCAACAAAAGCTTTTTGGAGGGAGGATGGTTTATTAAGTAAGAGCTAATTGTTCGCTTAGGCTTCTCTGTTTCATGACGGTCCGGCTATTTTAAATAAGGCGGCTAATGCTATTTTAATGAAATACCAGTTTAATTAATTTACCTCTCGAGAGAGGTCGAAGACCATTAAGGTACAATCTTCGTATTTGTCTCTTTTGAAGAAATCAGTCCAATTGGGATACAGTTGGGGTCATAGGTGCAGCATAGGCTCTTTCAAGGTCAACGATCATATGAGGCCAATGAGGATAGATTCGGCACTGGTCTGCTTGTTATCTAAGAAAATGATTTATAATATGGCGAAATGTGAAGAAAATACATCATACTCATGGACTTGATATGCATAGTTTTAAGTCTATATTACATAAATGTCTCGTTGACCCCTACTCTCGAAACATATATCTATGTCCTTAGTACAAATGTTCGACTTGTAAACAATGCGTTGCTACCCGTTTGAAATTGATGAGCATTCTGTACGCTATTGGAGTATCAGAAACACACAAAGGTGGCGAGTTAACCTTTGCAAGGCTAATATTGCGATCAATGACATGTTAGAGGTGGAATTCCCATTGCCTTTGGCGATTCTTTCTATATATCAATTTTATTGACCGAAGAGATTTTCAAGTCATTATAAGGCATTGATGCAACATATAATACCAGTCATGATAATCAATGTTTGTTTTGCCTTGGGTCTTTGGCTGCCTTCAAAGGTCAACGCGTAGTTTTAGAACGCCGAGTTTTTAAGGTGTTACTCCCCCCCCCTCCCGTCAAATACAATTGGTATGTCCAAGAAAGCTAAGAAAGGGTTGTCATCGATTGGGTAAAAACATCCATACCACCTCTGTTAATTATTGCAGGAGAAATCATTTTCATTAACAAATGGGAACCCACCTTTTTTGGGACAGTCAGTACAAGAAAAACCATCTTTAATTATTTGATATTTATAGCAGCTGATATAAAGCTCTGCCACGTGGAGCTACTGAAAATGTCATGAATTCTCATGAATTTTAGAACGATATTGTGTATATCTATTTTTTGTAAATTTATTTTGAAAGCTACTATTATGGCCTCGAAAGCCGGTGGATGCTTACATATGAAAGGTATGAGAATGTGCCCCTCTAGTGTTTTTTTTTTTTTTTCAAGTGATGTGAAGACATGGTTCGAATTGATAAATGCTCCAGTCACGGTCCTGCTTTCCCGGAAAAAGCCTCAAAATATGGTTAATTTAGCCAACCATTTTCCGTGTCCCAAGCAAAAGCCTTAGAAATCGGTACCCTTACTACCTAAATTACCTTAGAAATGGACAAGAGTTTCTAGTCTAATCTCCCACACGACGACCAAACCAAGTATGAGTACTTCCCCTTTAAACTATGTAATATTACTTGTGCAGTCAGAAGGAAGATGACGTGAATGTCCTATCTCATATTAACTTACCATGTCACCAGCAGACTCAAAGTGATGGAATTATTAGCCAAATATACTCACCGTGCTTCAAATTGAGAATAAGGCAGGAAATTACATGAAACCGAAACAATCTTGGGTTGTTTCAAATTCAAAGAACATTAGACTGGCAGGTTATCGCAGCCGGAATGATGATCCGTGATTTGCTAAATGGAAATCTATCAATCATATAAAAGGCTGGACGAAAGTTAGCAGACGGGATTAGGACAGTACAACATTAGCATTAGTTTGCACAGCTGAGACGGAGGCAAAGTCATTCGTCTGAGTGTCCATTGTATTGTGAAAACCAAGGAACATTCTTGTATGCATCCGGGATGACCATTCCTCGTAGGATTACTCAAATAGAAAATTACCGCTACGATGTCAACCTGCTAGAAACATGTTTTTGAGAAGAAATGTTCGGAATTTAAATTATGTTCTCAATATTAAAAAGGTAGCGCGATTGCGATTGCTAAAACATTTTTTCATGAATAATTTAATGGAGAGGGATAGTTTAATCGAAGTAGAATTTTAGACGTACTTCACAATGTTAAAAATAATGCAATTTTGTATCTTTGATCTTGAAAAATTCTTCGATATTCCTTTAATCGTGTAACCTTCAAACCAAGGGGAATATACTCTTGTTCAAATTGTAGAAGAGAATCTCCTTATTCCATCGTGGTACGCTGATAGCCAATTGGTTCCACTTTACCGGCTTTCATAGTTGAACATTGATTGAAAAAGACGGTTATATGGGGGATACAAAGTCTATGGTCCCAAACCAATTTTGACATTTAAAAGGTGATCCATGTTCCCATTTTCTGTAATAACAGGTCATCATTGAACTAAATCCTACTGTATCCGGGTTCTGTAATAGCCAATTATACCTGCACTTTAGCCTCCAAAGACATCAAATTGGGTCAATAAAAAGCTTATGTGAAGTTGTACGATCGAGTTACATACTTAATCTGTCCCGGGAATGATGTAGCCAATGGTGCGATATGGAAACTAAAGCATTTCATAGCTCCCAAAGGTAAAGCACATTTCTCCCGCCTCATCCGCAATTGCATATCGTGGTAGTCGATTTAGTATGATAATGGCCAAAATGACTTTCAAATCTGATTTTCTGAAGTATGTACTTCATCAGTGGACTTTTTATGGTTGGTTTAAAACACCTGATACCTTCAGTTTAATAGAGGGAACCAGTGCTCAACCTTTGAGTCAATAGGTGGTCATATTTAACATGTGTTCCTGATGCATGGAGGGGTATGTCGTAGGACTCTAGTGTTCTTTGGGCATTGGTGTTCACTTTTCTATGTCACTGTTCTATAATGGTTATGTCTGATAGAGGGTTTGTCTTAGGACGCTTTTGTTTTTAGAGGGTACTAACGTTTGACGCTTTACAAACTAATAAAACTGTGCAAGTGTGACACTTGTGTTCTTGTATTCTAGAGTTTAACTTTCTAGTCAAAACTACCTTAGGACATAGTAATCTTTGGACACTACAGACTGACAAGGTAGTTTAAGATTCGACCCAAGTTTAAAGTGATTTTTAACCATTTTATGCAATTCAAAGGAACTAGTGTTCATCTAGTGTAGGCGAGTAAGATGTTTAGCAATGATCCTGAAAATAAGCGAGAGGTCCAACTTAATTGAATATCAAGATATGTTCGATTACAGATTCATGTTCAAAACCGGATTGTCCACGGGAGCTTTATTGCTCAGAAACATGATTTAGTACAATGAAGACTTCTAAAGTGGCTCCACTTTGAGAATCATATTTCTTGGACCTTTAAGGGTTCGTTTCTACTTTGTCCAACATTTGTCTGGTAAGAGCGAGATCATTTCGTAACTGATTTTTTCTTTGGTAGGTGCAGATTTAGAATTCTTTTTCAGAGTGAACTTTTCATGTGTGGAACTAGAGTATGATGTTTTGCTGAATGCAAAGTTTGTTTAGGGGTGGTTTCAAAACTGAGCCTCTGGTTGACCAGCGGTCGTGGCGGTCGAGCCGTGTTACATGTTTAGAATAGAATCCGGTTAAAACCGCAATGCACCGGACGGAACTGGCGCGCAACCAATATTTGAGTTTTGAAGCCGCCCTTACCTTTTTTTATCGCGATTCAGTAAAAACCAAAAAGTCAATCGCTAAAAAGTAGTATAGCTTATAAAGAGCAATTTCTGAAGATCGAAATTACGGAGTTATCCCCATTTGACAATAGACTTTTTTTTCTGACTGTACACATCTGGTAACTTGCATCTGTTTCTATACACGCCAAATCAGTAAACCATGAACAAGGCAGATCCATTGATTTGTAACTTTTATTTTCAAAATGAAAGTCTGGCTTTTAAGCTCATAATTAAGTTCATCTTTCTATTCATCAAGCCGTGTAATATAGCTATTTTAATCGCAAGCTGTTTCTGCAATTTTGCAACGAAGTGTTACCAAGTCTACCAAGAGGAAACAGTGCTAGAGACTCGCGAGATTTGAAATTCAATATCATTTAAAATTTTCATTATTTTAAATTTTGCTCTTGATTGATGGATTTTGAGTACATGAGTATAAAAGTAAAATGTTCATTTTGACAAAAAAGTTGCAAACCAATAGAGGCTTTCGTGTACACGTATTATTGATTTGGTGTAAATATAAACTGATGTTACCCAAATGTTTTTAGTCAGGAAAATGGGTGGTTCTATTCAAATGAGTATAACTCGTGATTGGCACGAGCAAATTCTTATTTTTGTTTTCATTTAGACATTCAGAAACTGCACTTTTAATGACATATCAGTTTACGAGGAATCCTTTACAATTTTGTTTACTTAACTACAATAGAAATGAGTGAACCTTTGATGATTGATGACCATGCAATAAATGACGACCATGCATGGAGCGAACAGATGAGCTTTGTCTTATGAATGGATAAATATTCAAAATCAATTAGTCTCGTTAATTAAAATAATTAGAAAACAAAATAAAATAAATCGATTACTGTAGGAATGCAGGCCCGTTTTTATTTTTCAGTAGTTGTTTTACAGTCACTGTTCCAAAGTTTTAAATTTACACTTTTATATCTCTTAGTCTTATCTTCATTTACCATCAAGAACATTCAGAGAGAATGTTACGTTTTGTTCCATCTTTTCAATTGAAGCAACGATTATTTATTTTCTTCCCTTGCTCACTGTTTTATCTTCTGTCTGGACAAATCTACCTTTCATAGTGTTTAGTATTCTAAGTACATCCACTAATCACAAACTGTCTGCCTGGCATCGACGGAAGCCGTAGGGTGCCACATTTGTTGTTTAGGACCCCATCGTTTCTCTAAATTGTAGAAAGTGCATTGTTCCAAATTCTTAATGCATGTGAATGTTCATCAAAGCGACTCTATTCATGTTCCCCGTGTCGCGCAGTCACATTCGAAAGATAAACTAAAATGATTTAGTTTAAACGTTTCTTACTTTTTCGCGGATGTAGCTTCTTATCCTCTGGATATGTCTTCGGATTTTCGGATTTCCCTTCAGATTGTTATTTTCATTGTCAGGAACAGGTTCGTAACTGGGAATTCTCAATAAAATATATTTCCTCCCAGTGACATCGCACATGAGTGGCACAGCTCGCATTGCACCGACGCGCACTAAACCTCACATCAGCTGTGGGGGTGTGGAATTACCTTGACTCGAAAGCGCTCGATATTTACGCTCGCTTTGGCACTGATTTTGAGATGGACCCAAACGACTGTAGGTTATTTAAGATTCTATCCGCAAAAGAAAGTCCACGTCTATTTGTTTTTACTTTAATTGCAAAGTATTTCCATCATTCCAAAAATAATGATGCAGATATTGATTGACATATCAATAACGTAGCAAACAGAAACGTGAATCAATGATCATTGTTAATAATTTTTAATAATGCATTATTGTATGACTCATATAAAATATACACACACACACACACACACCACACACACACACACACACATGCATGTGTATGTGTACGATTATATATGATTAGTTCATACAATAATGAAGAAGAACTTCACGTACCAGCGTGATTTACTAGACGGTTCACCCACGTTTATCATTAATCAACAGAAAAAGATAATTAAGTCGAAGCCATGCAATTAGCATGTCTTATATGAAAGATAATTGTATAATAATTGCTTAGAGACTTCAAAATGAAGACAAAATTGTCCCTTGGTTTAAAAATGCAGCAAAACAAGGAATTTGACGGAAATCAGCTGAAAAATCCATAGGCGGCTATGAAGTGTGATGTATAAAGAGTTATAAAATGGTCAACAGCAGATAAATATGTTGAAGCCATGCAATTCACATGTCTTATATGAAAGATAATTGCATACCAATTACTTAATAGACTTAAAATATGGCACACATTTCCCCTTGGTTTGAAAAGCTGAAAATTCTAGAAAAATCCAATATGGCGGCTATGAAAACAAAGTCGCGGGTGCCTAACCCTAGTGGCGTATCCATCACGATTTTGGACTTATACACATATAGATGGTTGTACAAGAGTGTCGGGGGTGTGGTGTACCTGAATACGTTTACATGAATAGATGTCTTGAATTGTTGATGTTTAGCTAAAAGCAGTCACCATGATCAAAGTAAAGCCTCGATTCCCAAGACACAGATGATTAGGTTTCATTCACCAATGCATTTACAAGTACAAACTCACTGAACTGCGTCCTTGATGAACGTATTGTAACTCATAACATCATGAAGATATTTTATGACATTCTAATTTTCTCATAATTTCCTCTAAACAATCGATTTTAATCTCCTTGAACTCCATCAATAATTTGCACCATTTGTTATCTAAATCGGAGCAACTTTAAAATTTGACCCCTGTACCACTAAAATGGACCCTTTTTATTGATGTTTGTTGTTTTTAGCCTATATCTCTTAAACTTTACATTGTAGATAGTACAACTATACCTTTCCTGAATCCTTAGACAAATAACATGGTATACCTTTCAACGTGATTGGATCAATTTAAAAATTTGACCCATGTAAAAACTTTGTATTGGCCCTCTCTCCTTAAGGCACAATTTCCTGCACTTAAGAATCACGTTTCAGAGGTCCCTGTCAGTCTGTCAACATATTTAATCACTCAGACCTTTTGTACTTGAGATGTGTTACAAATTTTCTTTCTGCTAGCTCCCCGGGTTATAATGTTGTAACCTAAACAGTATCTTAAAGCAATATTTATAATATATAAAATAATGTTATGACTTACAATACGTTCATCTATCAGGACACATTGATTTTTTTTTATTACAGAATCATCAATTACGGGTCAATTCAAATGTTTAAAGTTTATCGATTCACGTGCTGTATGGGACATAGGGCATAGTTACATTCCAAAATCTAAAATTAGAATGAAAATTGAAGGCGCTTGTCTGGTAAAATGTCATACTCAGAGGGAGCTAGGGACCTAGCTAAGAAATTCTAAATGTTGACGTCGCCATTTGTTTAACTCTTAAACACGAAATTTGACCAAAAGTATATGTTATCAAGCAATATTTTCTCATTCTATAATTGAGAGGTATTGGTGCTAGTCCACGTCATCGGCTTGCGGTTTAGCGTCTGTATATTACTCTCTAAATGCAAAAGAGTGAATTTCACTCTTTTAGAGTGACTACAGGGCCCACTCCAAAAAGAGTGAAATTTTATACCTTTATAATACTTTTTGGGTCAAATTTTATCTTGATATTTGACAAAATGATATCATTTTATCATTTGATAAATTATCAAGAGTAAATTTGACCCAAACAGTATTCTTTGAAAGGTGTGAATTTCACTCTTTTCAGAGTGGGCCCTGTAGTCACTCTAAAGGAGTGAAATTCACTCTTTTGCATTAGAGAGTACTGTACCTATTTAATAGTTATTGCCGCATTGAATGGGGATGTCCTCTGGCGCCTGGTCTTACTCTCCTTCTAAGGCGAATGAGACATACAAGAGGAGGTACATTGTTCTTCCCACAATGCATTTTCCAATACAATTTTTGCACTGGTTGTTACATGAATTTATAGCGACAAATAGTACTTCAATTGCAAGATTGGGATGAGTTCTGTTCATTTTGGTACTTTTGTCACTATAAATTCATTTGACAACCAGTGCAAAAATTGTATTGGAAGAACTGCATTGTGGGAAGAACACTATACCGCCTCTCGAGGCATACCATTGTCAAGCAATACAATGTGAAAGAACGACTGTTAGTTACAGTTGTGCTGAGGATGACTGATTTTGGTTACAAATCGTCGCGTCATTATTGGCCAAAAAGTCTACTTTTTTCACAAGAGAAGCAATTTTGTATTTTGCGGAGCGGTAACCATTTCCTCCTTAAATAATAATCGAATAATATTTCAAATCAATACGAGTCACATGGATTTAGTTTAAATCAATTTATAAAGGATTAACAGTGCTTTACATGGCGTCGCATTTTTATTTTTATTATTTTATCGCTGGTACCACATCCGATGTCATATCTCCGACTTAGTATATGCAGCTAAATATCCAATAAAGTGTAATGATTATGAGGATGTAAAACAACATAAAAGTCGTATCTCCTACATATGATGTTCTTGCACGTGTGTATCTGCGTGTTGCTGACATGGAATACTCTTTGTAATTATGCACTTTCATTGTATAATAATTCATTAATAACTTTGCCCCAATTTCTTGCACTGATCAGAAAAAATAGATCATTTAATGCTAAGTCAATCCCAGAGAGTTTAAGTTCACGAAATACAACAGAGTGAAACTATCTATATCAAGAAAAAGGTTTAGGACTATAATTGCTAGAACAAGCACTCACATGTTATGGGAATACTAGATTGACAGACAAGCGAAGATTGCCCTAAAATGGTTTTAACAAATGTCCTTACGTTACACCCACACTCCCCGTATACATAAATCGAATATTCCGTTTGTAAGTTATTACTGAAATTATGTAAACGTCAAG
Organism: Ophioderma brevispina; assembly: GCA_023653785.1. NCBI lineage: Eukaryota > Metazoa > Echinodermata > Ophiuroidea > Amphilepidida > Ophiodermatidae > Ophioderma > Ophioderma brevispina. Next base: position 101,245 of record JAMKCH010009274.1, read on the forward strand.
AATACAGTGTCATATTTTGCATCTCCTTTTAGAAATCGGTACTTGAGGCACTGCTATTTTACTACTGTTGTTACAACCAGTCGACGTATTGATAGTTGTTGGGTACATTATACGTAATTTACCCAAACATGATATTTGGCATACCAATATAATTTATGTGTAATAGCTTTGGTTTTCGGTGTCTTCTTGTGGCTGATGACGCTATTCGATTTCCGTAATTTTTGGCACATATTGCGGTCGTTATAACGGTTTTCGTCTGTGTCGCTGCGAGGTCTGCAGGAGGATGAGGGTTTATGTTAAAGAAATGGGTTTTCTCAATTTTCTTTTATCGTGCTTTAGTTTAAAATATTACATTTTTGTTCCAAACCGAAGCGATACTTGTTTCAGTTGATAACTTGGTTACGAGAAACAATATCGAAAATACCTGAAAAAACCTTGGATTATAATTATGATTTTTACTTTGTTGGATTTCATCTTGAATCTGCACTTCGTTTTAATAACGTTATTTCGACACACTGATGCAAACTTCATATCTGCGAGCAGTTCAGCTCATCCAAGATTGACGACAATTGAGTAACTTCAATGTCGTCGAGTCACTATCAAATATGACGCAGACGGAAATTCGAACGAAATACCCCTCACTCAGCGGTCTCTTATCCATGTCACAGTAATGCTGTGGACTGGGGCTTTGAGGATAAGTTAATTGGTCTACAGGTTTTCTTAAAGTTCAACATTGCGTCATGTTTCTTGAGCGCATCTTTGCTTTAAGATTTTTCACAAAAATGATACTCTGTCTAAAACAATTACTTCACCATCTGTTTCAGAGCCCGAAAGGTCATTTTATATTCCTGAAATTCATTACATTTTGACGTATTTTAACAAAGGCATTTCTTTCTGATTATTATTGTAACAAGACAAACGTGTTTGAAATCTTTTAACCGGAAGATACTTCTTAATTGCCAAAAAGTATTTGAATATTTCTTGCATTGTTAAGCAAGTTAACTAACAATAAAGTTACCTTTAATTATTTTTCCTCCGATCAATTTGTTTTATTCCTTCATTTCAGATTTATACATTATTTATCAAAAAGCACAAGAGCACACAGATTTCAAGCACTGAAATTGAAATTATGCGTAGCTGAATATAATGTACATGTATCAGTTTACTTCATTAAGTACAAACTTCACCTGATAATAGAAGTTCAATGATTAGACAAGGAACAAGTATTATAATCCTGAAGCAACACGCGGCGACTGTATCATATTCACTGCAAGCGAGTGTAGAGTCATTGGAAATTAGCTTAACACACAGTGAACGGATTCGGAAGAGGAAAGCTGAAGAATTGGAACAAGGATTAATTGCTAATTAATAAGAGAAATTGATGGACTACACGCGTGACAGTAACGCTTTCTTAAAATAACTACGGTTATATGTAACATGATAGGTTGCTTGCGTGATTGAGAACAACTTTACCATGAGATAAAAACAGACCATGCTTTTGATTTCTAAGAAGCTGAATTGGACCTTGCACGTTCAAAAAGTGTAATAACTCGATGTCGTTTTCATTTTTACCGGTATCCTGCTACTATACATAAAGGTTGTATGTTGTTGTCAGAACACCATACGACGGGCTGGGTTTAACAAACAGCTCGCAGCCCCTCATGTTTGACCTGAGGGAAGCAGCTCTTGACTGATGACCCATATGCTGACCCGATGTTCACTTTTTCTATACCTCAGTATTGTTTTTGCTCAGGGGAAGTGGGTGAGCACTGATGAAGCTAACTTCAATCATAACTCAATTATAAACTACACGAAATGTGCCAAGCGTATTATGTTCCATTATTCTAATCCGTTCCATTATCGCGTTTACTTTATCATTTGACTTAACTGAATGTGTTTCCGTACTGTATTTTTAATTCCTGCTGGAAGGGATAACTCCGGAAGCTAACATGAGGCAAACACAGTTTATATTTTCTAATGAAGAGGTTCATTTTCCGAGTGGTTATTGCACTTACCTGGTTATGCTTATAGAAATTTGTTTTACTCGTAAGAATTATCTTGAACAAATACTTGATAAAATACCAGCTTTCCTTTGGTGAAACGTGGTCGTTTTTATGCTAGTAGATACCCAACGCCAATATACTTTATGCTAAAGAAGTATATGCAATTGCTTGTCCAACAAATGTAACTACACCGATAATATAGTGTTTAGAAACGTGGTGCAAATTAATAAACATGTAAAACCTCGTGTTTGGTGAAATACCTAAACACATAATGCATGTTTAAAAGAGCTTAAAACCGCAATTTAAAACGAAAAAAGGCTTTTAAAGCCACAATCAGTCTTTGTTTAAATTCAAAGTGGCCATTTTGTCATGTGAGCACCTAATATTACCTGGTCTTTGTGAAAAACAGACACTTACGTATGTTACAGCGGTTTTGAAGATGCAATTTACGACTGTTTCTAGACTTAAAAAGTCGGATCCCGACTTTTCTTAGTAAAAATCATTATTTCTTGATAAATACCGCGTGTTACGCTTAGCCACTTACAGGGGTCTTTACTACAATAACTTCCAATACAACTGTGCACAAATTCACTTTAATGAAAAATAGGGGGCGTGATTTGTTGACATTTAATTTCTAATCACCGTTTGTACAGTGTTTACTTAGCTGAACCAGTGACATTGTTCAGAACAAACATTATTACACATTTTGGGGTACAAAACATTTACTCAATATGGGTTAGATTTTAGTGCAATGACCTGCTCTCACCGGCAAATTTACAGTAATAGGTCAGTAAAATATTAAAACTGCAACCTGAACAATTATATATGAGGACAAGTAATTTTGTTAAGTCGGATATTCACTATGTCAAGTTTAATATCATAATTTCCTCAACTAGAGTGCGTACACCTTTTGACATTATGTATTTTGGATATTGATAGTATTTTCGCTCTTGCTGTTGTTGTAGGTATCAAACTATTCATTAAATCAGCTTTAGTACGATTCAAAATTGTTTACATTGTCATACATAAACCAAATAAAACCACAGATTTTACTAAATGATACGTCTTACTTTAAATATGACCCTACTATTTTTAACTATCTTTTCTCTGTCACTAAATGACTTTTTGCCCTCGTCTATCCAGAGGTTGCCCCAAAGTTGATCATTCGTGGCCAAAAACGCTCAAATAACCAACCAAACGGATTTGGCTAAGTGTAGGACCATCCTATGTACGCAATCGAATTTGGACTGTACCACTCTTACCGAGGAGAGGGTAGATCATCGAAGTTCCGGGGTAGAGGTGTTGGCGCAACCCTGGAATTTTCTCTTTGCTCCAATTAAAAAAGCTTACTGATATAAGCGTGAAACTTGCTATGTATTTCAGGATAGCGTTTTTCTGTCGTATAAAAGCACAGTAGCAAAACAAAATAAATAAAAACAGACAAACAACAACAACAAATCCGGCCTATTTTAAATATAAAGAAGAGACCATTGTAACACTGATACCAAATTTACCACCATTGGATGTATTGTTAGTAAGATTATAGGGGGTTGTAACACATCACCATATAAGAGGTGTTATAGAAAATATGTACGTTGAACGGTTAAGCCTTTATACTGTAATGTGAAAGAGGTCATTCTTTCTAGCCGACCGTCAGTGAGATACGGTATTATTGAATTTTGAAACGCTATATACATGTATGTACAAGGGAAAAGAGGAAATTACCTTCAATAAGCACACAGTGGACAAACCATCAAAATTAATCTCTTGGAAAATAGAATACGTTAAAAACTGTGTACGTTAAGGCTGAAGGGTAGCGAGACCTTTTTCACCTAGGGTATAGGGCTAGATGGAACCGTAAACTTTTTCAATCCATATGCACTCGGCCGGATTCGAACCGGCCCCCTTAGATTTCTGGACCGAGGCTTATCAACCAAGTCACGAGAGATAATGATAGGTGATCATTGAAGCGTTTGATTCAATCTATAAGTCTTAGATTCAATGTTGCATTTCGATCCAGATTATTATAAGAATAGTATTAACATTTTAACAACGTGAATAGAAACTGATGCAAGTTACTCAGATGTGTACAGTCAGGAAAATGGGCGATTTTATTCAAATGAGTTAAACTTCTTTTGAGTCAGCCTGTACATAACAATATTCTAACATTGACATTTTTGCGAATCCAATTATTTTAAGAATACCTGTAAGTATTCAACGATGCCAATTTCTCAATAGAGGAACAGTCCACCCATTAAGTCCTTTTGTCAAGAAGACAACTTTAAAATAGTTGGACGTGGTACCAACTTTAAAAATAAAATAATGGTACGTACAATACATATGCGATTGTGATCAAGTCAACTTAGTTTGTGTTTTGGTATCTATTATTGATTTTGAAATATACGTGTAGCTAATTATAATGTGCACATTCCTTTGTATTGCAATGTTAACATTACCTTATCTCTGAAACCGTAAGTCCATTTGAGATTTTTAGCAAAATGAAGCACAAAATATGCCACATAAACTGCAATTTTGATATTGCTCGACAAATGGCTCATTATGTTCGATTACATTACATTATACAGTACACAAGACCAATTCGAAATTATTATATGGAATACATCAGACAGTTAAAGTGATTAAACTGTTCAGATTAAATGCATTAAAAAATATACATAAGTATATTCTTAAAAAACAATTTGAAATGAAATGGAATTGGTACTTGGAATTGGTACTTGGACAATTGATTATCGGAAGTGGATTATCCGAGTGGATTACCGGAAATGTGCCATAAAATATGTGCATATTGACTGCCAATATGGTGATACATACATCTAACATCAATTAGACTATTTAGCTTGCATTTATATTTTTATTGTCATTTTTATTACTACAAGAAAAGTAATATTCACCGTGTAAAAGAAGTTGTTTTCACTGTAAGCATCAATATCAGGGACGTATTCAAAACACACCGCAGGTGAACCACGATAAGGGTTCGGAACCGACGGCGATTGCAGAGTCATAGCTACGGTACACTTAAATGTAATTGTCAGGTTAGGAACTCCAGTGTCACGTATGTTTAAAATAAGTTTCCCATTAATTAGCAGTTCAAAGTACGGCGAATTGATTCGAGAAATAGACGCATGAAGAGAAACTTGATAACCCTTAATTGTCAAGTCTGGAACCATCAATGAACTCTAATCTGTATCATCAAATTGTGCAATTAGTTTAAAATCTACAAAAGCCAATGGCTACTTTGATTACCCTCATTAAAAACAGCATTGAAAATGTCTAAATCATTCCCGGTGACGAGTAAAGTCATCAAATGGTCGCTTAGAGACCAATCACAGAGTTCAGCCACCTATCTTGTACCTTGCAAAGTCCAGCAGTGCGATTGCATCTTTTACCAACTGCCGTCTTGGGGCATTGCGTGGTAACATAATATCAAAGTTGCCTGTTCCGAAGGTGTGATGTTATCGATATCTTAGACTTCTTACGGCTTTACCATGGGCCGCTCAACAACTGTTAACCCAATACCAGCGGGAGCCTGTTCCTGAGGTAACGATACGGTAGACATAATAGACCATTTAGACCTTAACAGCGGTTTATGGTAATAATGTATTGAGTTAGTAAACAAAACTTCGATTACTGCAAGCTGGTTATTCCCCAGATCTAATACATCTGCCTGGAGTGGTTGGAATCTATGGAAAAATGACGACGAGCTCGGAGAAGAGCGCTGTTATGTCAAAGACATGGGATATAGCGTTCTAGGATCTGCGTGGCTTATGTCAACCATAGTGAATTTATCTGCCGCAGTAGAATTGCAGTAGTGATGCAAGAACGCAAGTCAATTAACAACCTGTCTATGGGCTACAAGTAGGAATATTTGAATAGCAATTAAGGCTATTTCTGGCATATTGTTATTGTAGTTGAAATTGGCACTAGAACCACGCGAAGTTTGCTAGAACATTGCTTTGCATGTTTTGTGTACGTTAAAGTCCTACTGTAATAAGAAAAATGGAATTGTGGTTAAATTAGAAATTCTGGTATGCAGTAGATGAGGTGGGCATTCAAAATTTAGTAGTTTATTAAATAATACCGGAAGTCATTCTTTTAATAAACTAAACCCACATGATTTCTGCTACATAAACTTGTAGGAATCATTTGATACCACTGGAGTTTAATTTATTTAAACAATCCAAACACATTCGCTATTCAGGATTTTATGCACTAACTCTTTACTCCTGATTGACTTTTCTCGTAATGAGACCTAATAAACAGAGTATGAGTTTATGAAATGTCCCTGAAGGATTACGTCATCCCTAAACTTTGACATGAGACTAGACATATGAAACTCCAGTAAATACCGTTTTCGTTCCGAAATTAACATGGGGCAAAAAACAATTAGCAATATATTAATTTGAAATATGAATATTTTGGTGCAAAATATAAATACCTCTGTGCGCAATCTAATAATGTAGGTTTGTACGTCATTGCACAGATTGTTAATTCTATTTCTTCACGCAACCCGATATACCCCCGAACACTCTGATAAGATCTTGTTATGATAGTAAACTGAGTGAGACTTTCCAACATTGGGTTTACATTCACACTAAAGGCAATTAGGTATATGAGATTCGAAATGGATATGATTTTACAAATCATTCTATGTAAGTAATAACCGGCCATGAACTCTTAAAACCCATGGTATATCGATGACCGTGGTTGAGGCAAAATTGATATAATTAGCAATAAGCTTCTGTGATCTGAAAGTGAATCTCAATTTGCATTTATCCAGGCAATACTCGAGAGGTATCCAAGCTTAAAAGTAGAGAACAATTTTGATTCCCTTGTGCAATCCCAGTTATATTAAAAGGATGTGTTACATTCAATGGGTATTGGGAATATATTGTTTTGTGTATGACGCAAGAATACAAAGTGAAAGTGAAGGAGATCTTTTTAATAAAGCTCAGAAAAATGATATTTCAATTTTGGGAAACGAATACACACAAAGTGAACTTTCGTTCACCATGAATACACCATTAGGTGTAAGCAACGAAATAGCTTTTCATAAAAGACAGTATTAAGTTTCATATTACTGTCGGTGAGGTAAATCACAAATGTACCGAGATGACCCGAAGATGTTCGCAAGTAGGAGATGATCTTGACAATAGGGTATATCAGCTCCAAAACCAATATACACTTTGCTCTTAAAGAGACACTGACACATTTGAAAAATAGTGCGCCCTCGAGATTTTTGAAAATCGATATTTTTGCATGATTGTAAAGCTTTTATATACATTAGCCCTCACCTGAAATGACTTAGACCAAATCAGCGTCCTTATGGGTAAACAGAACAATTGTATAGTTAATGTCGCCGGCGACATTAATTCAGCAGACGACGGAAATGGCGTTTAACACAAGAAAAAGCACGCTGTATGCATGTTTTCCACGGCACGGCATGAACCCTGTTTCACCGGTCTGTGACCTTTGTGGTTTTAATATCAATGAGTACGATTCTATGATATCCATGCAATATACACATTTGTTGATTAAAGGTATGGAAAACTTAAAAGTTAGCCTACAGATTAGCCGGGTGTCTTTAACCTCTTATTAACGTCCCTATCTGTTTTTTGAGTATGTTAATTTTATGTGTAAAATGTATCTCTATTCTTCCAATGGCCTAAACTATCATTTGAAAGCAAATTGAAGAAATTTCATATTTTGTGAAAATGTGCCAATGCCGCTTTAATTGAACAAAGCCATTTGTCTGTTACCAAGATGTTGAAGTTATAACAATATATAATGCTAAATATATATATAACAATATATAATGCTAAATATATATATAACAATATATAATGCTAAATATATATATAACAATATATAATGCTAAAAATAGTAACGTACTGTTATAGTACTGTTATATTAACAATACAACAGTAAAAGCAGCTTTAACAAACGTGTTGGAAATACTAACATATAAATACAAGTTGCTCGGAAAATATAAAATTAATCCAGCGTAGGCTAAGTATATAAATTATCACATCTTGGTCTTAAAACAATTTAACAACCACTTTTGTACCTCTAAAAGTGATCGGGTTTCCTTCATAATATTCTAGTTATTGCTAAGTAGAGAGTACCTAATTGGGAGTTGTATTTGGTTCAGGAATGTTGACTATATATTCAATTTGTTATGATAGGATACGACTGTAATAACAAGCGACGGTTAATCGTCAGGGCTCGTTCCGAAAAACCGATTTGATTGAATTTCCATTGTTAATTAAATGAGATGGATTACACACTAAGAGTTGAAGAAGATCGGTAGAATGGCGTTGTCAGGGAGGATTTAATTCAAACTTTTGATACATCTTCGGATCGAAGTTACCGATGACACTACTAGGGTTGTCCTTTACACTTTCTTAAGTAGGCACTAAATATAGTGTCAATGATAGTATAATTTAATTAGTATTAGGAAAATCAAACGTGCCAATTTGAGATTTCTGTTACCAACAATACAATTCATCAAGTTCCCTCGAGAAACAAAATAAAGAAATGCAGACAATTAAGTCTGAAGCTGTTCAAAAAAGAAAAGAGAAAGAAAGACATGGCTAAGTCAATACAATGAACTCCTGGATGAATTCCAATTTTGACTCGGGTCAATGCAAAAGAGACTAATTGCATCGATTAGTCCCTCTTGTTCAATCTCTATAATGCGCTAAATTTACTTGCTCAACTTTTTTTAGTCACAGAATTTAACAAATTCACTTGTAACACATGAATAAAATATTATTTGCTTTGGATAGTTCTAGACTGCCGCTGTCGTTTTCAAATGGCTTCGAATGGAACAAGTGTAATTGATAAGGAATTTTGGTGAGTGAATTTGTTTGTCTAATTTTGTGTTTGTCCTTTTAAGGTTTACGGACTGCTTCTCACATTGGCCCGAGTGAATCGGCGTTTCAAATAAATTCTGGTCTTTCCATTATGCAAAGGTAATTAAATGTCATATTCGTGTACTTGAGTAGGAACATTGACATTAATTTGCTAACGTAATGTTTGACCAACAATTATATTCCTACATTTGCCGTTATATTTGGGATAGAATACTTCTACTACATTGTTTACATCTGTAAATTGTTAAAGAAAATTCGTCGGGTGTATTACATAGTGACGGATGTTAAACAAAATACGATATTTTGTTTCTGAGAAAATCGCATTTGAAAAATCGCGAACTCTGGGGGGTCCGTACACATCCCCACATACGATTTAAACAATCAAATCCAATTCAGAAACGGAATTAACAACTGGAAATTTATTTTAGCTAATATTCATGAATTCTTACTTGATAAAATGGATGTAATACATTGGAAAAGTAGGATGTTGAATTTTCCCTATACTAAAGCGTTATTCAGCATCCGTCATTATGGAAAACAACAATCGGCGTTTTCTGAACATCCGTCAAACCAACGTCCGTCATCGCGAATCTGCTAAATTTGGTTTATTACATAATGACGGATGTTGAGTGGATTGCCGCGATTATGAATTAATTACATATTTTGCGTGTGTCAGTTATAAAATTTAAGATGAGAATATTTACTAACAAAAATATTTAAAGAGCCTTGGTGGGAAATCAAGTATACACTTCTTTGACAGAGGGTTCAACATCTGTCACTATGTAATACACCAAAGTCTCTGTTATGCAACATACGTCAAAATTGCAAAATTTCTAATTAAGATTATTAATTAATGAAGTACTTGCAAGGTTCGGCACTTGGCATGTTTGAATATTTTGGTATTTAGTACCATTTCCCTTAATTTCGTAAAAATGAAAAAAATTCAACATCCGTCACTATGTAATACACCCGACGAATTGTTAACCGAAGGTAAACCTTAAGATGTAGGTTGGTGGGATAATTAAATCCATGGCTAATGTATTGCCATTGATCAGACCTTTTTCCAGGTCGATGTTTTGTTTTTTTTAACATCTCTTTTCAGAGCCACTGCGAAATTACATTTCCCTGCTTTCCAGATTTAGGAAAAGATACGTTTTCTGCACAAAATTCCTGGGTAACAAGGAAAATTCCTAGGCATTCCAAGAAAACAAAAAAACATTCCATTGGTTCAGCGGACGGCCCTTTTCAGAGCCACCTAAAATCTTAAAACGCGAATATATAGCATGGTAAAAATATAAAGCAAAGACAGAATTGTCATGAGGCCTTTATTCATATAAACAAAGGTCTTGGTCCAGTGAACCAAGCAAGTCCAATTTGATATCAGCGGTGCTAAAGTTTATGTGAAACGAGGGGTGTTTGAAAGGTTCACGCTCAAAAGTATGTTAACCCTCAGGCAATACTCCTACGACAGAGCGGTCTCTTTTCTATTGTTATTGCTAGTGCACCCATACCACCGGAAGAAGAGAATGAATAAACCCAAACCCAATAGATTATTTCTTCTTTTTTCTCCTTGCTTCTCTTCCCCTTTTTATTGCTATTTATGGTAAGCTACTGGAGTACTAGAAATGAAAGAAAAATGATGGTTTCCCTTAGGATTTGGTAGTAACTACTTAAAACTATGTGCACATACAGCTGCTTATGCCCATTAAGGTTTTGAATGATAACGGCATCCCCTTAACCGTCTATTGCTCTCAAAACGAGCGGCAAGTTCAAGCCATTCACAACCCCTTGTTAGTATTCAATGCGAGAGATCTCCCAAAGAACATGGAGACCATTTAACATGTTAAGTCGAGCGTAGGAAAACACTTCACTGATTCTTGACATATTGGCTTTCATTTTTCAATACCCCAAATCAGCATAATTTAATATTTCAGTATTTTTACATGCCGTCTGAAGGAGGAATGAGATGAAGTAAAACCCGGGCTTGTTTTCATGAAAACAGTGCAAGCGACTTCGTGATAATAGTTCAATAAGACCAGTGAATTGCTCACTTCACTCCGTATGAAACTAACACTTCATTCGCTCCGTATTATTCTTCAAATGGAGTGGGGCATATTTCCCCAGCAGTTCTCAGCTGCTGAGTTCTCATTCCTTATTGACTAATGTAGGTATATGTGTACTTTCGTCAGATCAGCTAAAATGTAGTGATTGATCAATTGTCCATTTTTGTTTTTACCTCTTTATGAAAACACTTACTGCGGGTTGTCTCGCATGCATGTTTATATTCTCAGCAGACCAAAGCCTTTCCGAAAATTGACTTGGTAACTGACCTGTTTACTGGTGTCAAAGGAATTATAGGCCACTGGACTCATGTTCTTCATTGCTTTTAGATGAAAGTATAGGGCACTCGACTACACATGCAATATAACTTTCCCGCTTTGTTGTCTATGAAAACCGGACCATGGCTTCAGGGTGACTATGACCCCTTTCACACGGGTGTCATGAAATACAGTGTCCATGTGACTGAGTGTCCTACCTCCCATCTGTGTATTGTGTTCTCCATTGAGTGCTGTAAGCATCATTTGTTTCAGCACTGTACCCAAATGGCCTCGTCTACAAGGTCACGGTTTATTCAGTACATGTTGACATGGTAGCTAGGACACTAATTGCGGACACTCAGTTTCTTTACACCATTTCCAAATTTTCCCAACTTATTGTTTTTCTTTTAAAGAAATGCGTGAAAATGGAAATTATTGAATTGTCTTCAAGCCGTCAGACCTCACCTGGCCAATTACGTTAGAGCGCCACCAATGTATGCTCATGTATTGTCAGACTCATTTCGTATTTCAAACTAATAGGAAAAGATTTTGTAAAAATACCACTTCACAAATTTCAGCCGGAATGGCACCATTTCACCTAAGGTCAATCTGAAAATGCTGAAATGGGCTGACCAATATTAGAGCAGAGGTCGATGAAAAAGGACATCCTCATATGGTATAGGTGCGAGGGGCTTTATGTAATTTAAGCACATTCAACGATTGTGCTAATATTGGTCGTTAACCATTAAAGATTTTCTTCTCTAACTTTAGAAAGAATTGGATTTGAAGGCTGAAAGTGCAGGATGAGAAATGGATACTACTTCCGTGCACGGGGTTCCAAGCACTATCAGAACAAGCACATTTTATAATACATAGGTGAATAATGCAAACATGGCAACAGACTGGATACAATCACATACAAGCCTGATAAATAATGGCCAGATTTCGTCTGTTATATCTTAAATGTAAATTTATTTTGATTACAGAATTCCGGATCCGGAAATTTGGTTACGCAGTTTACTATGTTACTGCTATATTACACAAATTTTACTACATCAAAACGAAAAATCTATTTCATCTCAAACTTTGGAATTGAGCCATTTAGATGACTATCGTTAGTTCTAGTTGATTAGTTGTAATTAATGCACACAAAATATATTTTCAAAATCTGAGTCAGCCTTCACGCAGTGTTGTCCTTTCGACGTTTCACCAATTCATTTTATCATCGGGTCCTTGGGCTTATAATACGGTTTTAGTGGATGTTCAATACTTTGAAATATAACAATAAAAGATATAAATATAGAAATAAATACAGAAGATATAGCTCTGTTGACGTATAGATGATTGATGTGAATGTCTGGATATAGATCGGTTTATTTTTAATGGAAATACAATTGAACACGTTTATCAGTCTGCACTGGCAACAATATCAAATTATTACTGATTGTTTGTAATTGCACTTTCAAAATCCTTAAACTCTAATTAACGATTTTATTGAAGCAGGGTTCCGGAATAAATCAGAGAAAAAGTAGTCCATTGTTGATTTTAATTTTCAATAAATATATTCTTCATATCTTGATTATTTTAAACTGGTCGAATTACTTAAGTTGTTTATCAGGCGCAAGTTTGGCCCATTTTGTATAACGGAAAGCATCCATTAACAATGTCTTGAAGTGCCCAACCTCAAACAAATCAACATGTGCCCTTTTAAGAAATGAGTTATGAAAACCCGTGATATCAAAAGTGTTTTGAGCAATAATATTCATATCTAGCTTTGAATGTGACATCATAAGTCTTGATCCACCTTCCACTTGGTGTGCTCTTGTCATAGATTTTGAAAATATACTCCACAGTTTTTGCTTTTCATTCATTTCATTTCATATTTATTCAGTCATATCAAATTACACATGAAATTCAATAAATACATATAAATACATACTATATTAAAAATGAAAATGATATAAAAAGGAACAATAACAGAAAGCGTGTTGATGAGACCAAGGACAAAGCCCAAAAAGCCACATGAGCTTATTTCCATTGGGGTCCTTACCAAAGGACAAACGAAAACAAAGCAAAACAGATACCCCACTAGCATTTCAAGGAAATGGCGTCCTTCCCCTCTCTCGATCTTTTTTCATGGCAAGATGAGATTTGACTTCTTTTTTGAATTGGGCCGTAGCTGTTGATCGATTTAATAGTGCCTGGAAGGGATTTCCATGCCTTGATTGCAGTAAATTGAAACGTTTTCCTGTCTAACTCCCCCGAAACCTAGGAACCACAAAATTAAGGTGGCTCTCCTGGTATTACATCGAACTGCCTTTCCTGAGACTTTTTATAAAAGATCACTCGATACTTGGCGAAGATGTTTTATTATAAAAATTTTGGAAGACATGGTTAAGTCTTCAAGTTGCATGACCCTATCTTCAAAATTTAGAAGCCCTAATTTATCGAGTTTTCAGTCTGGCCACCATGTGTTTCTTGAATCCCAGACAATTCCAGAGCTGACATCTTTTTGTTTTTTTTTAAAAAAAATTGTGCATGACCTGTAGTTTGTTCTTGTGAGTTTTTTTAGAAAGGCCTGAAAACCAGGACGAACAACAATAATCACATAGCAACTGAATCAAAGCTGAACTCAAGTTCTGCGATGTGTTGATCAAGAATCTGGGATTGGTCTGTAAAGAACCTGAGTCTTTGCCCCGTCTCTTGTTTTTATTACAACTATTTGCAACAGCTTCCCCTGACAGACCTGGTCCACTGTGAGCCCCAATATTTGACAGAATTTGCAGATTTAATAGGTTAATTATTGCACGTACATAAATTCATTTTGCTTCTTTAATTTCCTGTTTGATCCAAAAAATGGCCTCAGGCTTCCCAAGTGAGAGACAACTTGTTGTCATAAGCCCCTGCTGACACGACTCACTCCCTGCTGAGTTAGCACATTTTCTTGGGATCTTTGCCATCAACAATCAATCCGCTATCATCTGCATAGAGTAAAAGCTACGTCAACCGCTGATTGTGCATATCGTTGACTAGCAGAGAAATAGAAGTGGCCCCAAGACACGGCCTTGAGGCACACCGATGTGATTGACATTGGCTTGGAGTTGGTTTTATTCACACAGGAGTGATTTTTCAGGTAAGTAATGTCAAGCCTGGATTGTACCACAGATTTTTCAAGAATTTTAGAAACCACACTGAGTATGCTGATAGGCCTATTAATTTCCCACTTCAGATCTACTTCCTTTTTAAAAAGTGGGCTGCCACGGGCACCATCAGAGTCATTCAGGTCCATCATTGGTGTTAATGGATAATTAATTATGAATTGTAATAGGGTCTTTCAAAACCAGAAACCCCATCCCTGAGAAATTTTGCTGGAAATGTTGTCCAAGCCAGTACTATTAGGCGCGTTTGCACAATCAGAATAGACAAAATCTGAGGTAACAGGAGAAAGATTGAAAGTACCACCGTGGATACTTAGTCGGAATAAAACTGCGAATTTTTTAATTAATTTGATTAATAAAGTTTATTAACTGTGTCAAGTTACAATTGACTTGAACATTAAAGTACTTGAACATTAGTTAAAGGAGTATATACCATATACATGAAGTCATCCATATGGAACACTCTCATGTTAAAAACCAAATGACCTGTAATAAGTTTGCTATTTTTTGGAAAGAAAACCAGACAAAAGTATAGAAAACCAGACAAGAGGTTTTTCCTGCGTGCCACTTCATTTATTCAAATCATTTTAGCACGGTGATTCGATATTCTTGAAATCACCTGTGTGAAAAAGGGGAGTGGAGCATTTTCCTAATGAATTGGTTGCCACAGGTTTTGTGCGGTGAAAACACCATGAGTTTCCATCAAAAATTTACGGACGCTGGGATACAGTGAGATAACGCCACCATGCAGTGTTTCCAACGACTGTGGCGACCGTTTGACATGTTTAGGAAAAAATGCGATTGGTACAGAGAGGCCTTTCATGGATATAAGTGCTGTACCGTTTTAAAAATTCCAGTAATTTTACCACTAATATTCAGCATTCAGCAAATTCGATTTTTAATATATTGTTTTCTCCCTTACATGAAAGCATATCAAAAAAAATGGCTGATTACAAAATGATTACAATTTTGATAGTCGAAGCATCAAATGGGATTAAATTGGGCAATAGGCAGTGTGTGCAGTGCGAGCGCGCGTGCGTGTGTGTGAGATGAGTGAGTGTGTGTTTCGGGTGCGTGTATGTGTGAGGTGTTTGTGTGTGCGCGTGCGCGCGCGTGTGTGTGCGGGCATGTGTGGTGTGTGTGTGTAATTAACTATGAAGACGTTTTTGTTCATAGCATCAAAAGAAAAATACACACACTAGACAAAAAGTATTGGAACATGAACAAAAAGATTTCATAATCACAAAATGATTCATGAAGACCTTTTGTTCATATAGCATCAAAAGGAAAAACATAATAGACAAAAAGTATTGCAAAACATGAACAAAAAGATTTCATAATGTGAGTCCAACAAAGTCGTATCTACATTTCATGATTTTACAGGAGAAGCATTTTGTGTTTCTTCTTTGTGACTTTTCAAATGAAAATAATTCTTACACACGCTTAAAAATGTATTTTTTATCTACGGTTACGAAACTTTGTTTGCAATCAACAGAAATTCAATTTTGAGTGCAACAAAGTCGTCTCTACACCTAATTAGGCCTAATTAGCCTACTAACTCTGCAAAAATTGAGCTTTACTTGAAATATATGTAAATTATGCGATTCATTTACTTTTGTAAGTTAATTAAGTACTGAGCGTAATTATTGAGTGGAAAAGGTTGACGAAACACATTTAGGACATGGTGAAGGACAGTATAGCTTCTATGGTTTATCATAATCTGTGTTGCAAATGCAGTTTGAGTGGACTTACTATTTGTACAGTCGTATTACGCTTAAATAAGCCAAGAGCGTCATACGTTATTAAATATATTCGTATTATTCTGCTTCTGATGCTGTTGTTGTTATAACTGTCGACTCGGTCCTTTTTGACATTTTACTTTTTGTTTGAGGTATACGAGAACATTCATAACTTTGTAAAATAATCTATCTGCACTGTGTACTTGACTCTGGTTTTGCATTCCAAAGTACACTATGCTGTTCGTCCATATTCAACGAGGAGTCTGATACCGTATTCATATATACGTCTGATAGTCACAAGTTACACCAGCCCTTGAGAAACAAAAAAGTAGCAAACAAACTTGAAAACATTGCTATGACTCTTGACATGTCTCATGCATGCTGATGGTTGATTAAACGGTATGTTAGGGTTATGTAAACTAGAGTAGATCACGGTGTAATTTCTGAAGTGTATAAACTCCAGCGTGCTATACATCAATATTGAAAAAAAATTGACGTGATGCTTGAGTTAATATGGTTGAATATGGTTTGCCTTTCGTTCTGTGACACCATTCCAGGGATTTATGTTTAGTTTGACTAATTCATAATAATACTCTGTTTGATTGTGTTCGAAGTCGTGTACTTCTTTCCATCTATACCTGAAAAGGAACGTACATGATTTAAC
The DNA here is from genome assembly GCA_023653785.1 of Ophioderma brevispina. Lineage (NCBI taxonomy): Eukaryota > Metazoa > Echinodermata > Ophiuroidea > Amphilepidida > Ophiodermatidae > Ophioderma > Ophioderma brevispina. Next base: position 118,020 of record JAMKCH010009274.1, read on the forward strand.
CTACGAAGTTTAAAAGAAAACCGAAACTTAAGACATTTACAGCTCAGCTAACACGCGCTAGGTGTAATGTAAACGCTATGTTTTTGTTATTTGAAGTAGAAACCGCTATGTTGTTGCATGTCGACTTTCCACATAGTTTAGTGTCATATGCGGTGAGTTGCTTACCGTGTATCTTGAGTAATAAGGCTATGAAATTAGTGTTAGTGTAACAAGACTCTCTCACATTTCTATCATAAAGACTACAAGCCTGACAGTGCTGTGAAAGGAAATATGGCACGTCGAGCTATTCACACTTGCAAAACCCGGCCATTATAAATGTAATTCACAATAATATTTAATGTTAGAATTCGAGTTCTCAGTGGTCACTGTCCTAGATTTAACTTGGACACGCGTGACAACGACAGGTGAAGTGTTATTAATCGGATTGAAGAAAGAAGATCCAATTAGATGTTGAATCTATCTTTCTTTTTTTGCTTTTTTGAATTGCAGTGAAATGCGTAAGAAAAGTTCGTGTATTGAAATATTTATAATACCGCCTTTGCATTTAAGTTAGTCACATATCTTATTAAAAAATGTCATCTATTTTTAATAAAAGTTACACTAGCTTTTTAGAATTACACAGAGTAGGTAATGGTACGTTTTTTTTTTTCAAATCTTTCACTGTAATCCCTTTTAGTCTTGAAAAGGCATGCCACTATATTCTGAATGTTAATTGCAGAAATGGCAGAAACCCATAGTTTTTAAATGGCGGTTGACATCAGTAATTTGGACAAAGGTGTAGAATACTCTCGCGGTGGTTTTATCAAAAAAAATTATCGTTGGATATCTGAATGAAAATGATATGGAGACCTGATGTTTGTGTTGAGTTTGGCCCCGTCAATAGCTTAAAAGTGCAAGAAGTCACACAACTAACTACATTGAAATATGACATTCATACATGATGCAACATGTGAAACTATATACAAAAAAGAAAGCAAAACAGTTCCTATAAAGAGGGGTGAGACAAGGCGTCAAAATTATCTCCTAAGCTTCTCCGGCATGTTGCAACACAACTTCAAAGACACATCAACTAGGAAAATTAAGGAATTAGGGTGAATGGACTCTACAACCTCCGTTTTGCAGATGATGTATGTAACAACTTAAGATGAATTATTGACTTGCACACAAGAACTGGAGACTGCAGCAGGAGAGGATACTATGATTAACACGAGAAAGGACTACAAAATGATGGTGGGGGTTAATAAAACCTTAATCAGTGGGTGAATGGGCACAACATTGGTACACGTGGGCCAACGATTCACCTCACGGAAGAACCAAGATAATGAGATAAGGCGAAGGTCAAGTTTGTTGGGGACTTGCAGGTATAGATCTTCATGAAAGGAAACCTACCATTATGTTGAAGAGCAAGGTGTGACCAATGCATTTTCAATAATACGTAAGGAGCAGAACCATGGAATCTACCACCAAAATGGCTAGAAAGCTAGCCGCCGCACACACAACTCGAGCGAAGTATATGAACATATATAGAGGCAGACCAAAGTACAGGATGTCTTGACAGTCTTAAAAAGAAGCACTGGACACGGGCTAGCCATGTTACTTTAGAGAAAGGAAGATGTGAACCCATTACTGTATGTCACCAATAGATGGGAAAGGAACACAGAGGAAGCCAAAGAAGATGAGGAGATGATATTAAGCAGTATGAGAGGATAGCAATTGCTACAAGAAATGCAATGAGCGAGAGAGAAAGATTAGAAATTAGAATTACGAAACATTTTCTTAGACATCATAAAGGAGAGAACTATTTAGGATTTTATTATACAATGTAAATGCCGCAAAATAAAAGCGTTTCTAGTATCTGAAAATTTACTACGGGATAAAAGCACAATATAATTGTCACATAGTTGCACTCGAGCACACAATTTATTATATTATTCAAGGTAAGCGCCATCCATTATCACCCAATACGCCCGCATGACATTATATTCAAGCTTAAATGTCCACCGTTCAAGTTAATTGTCCAATCAATCGTTCAAGAGGCATGGAAAAGATAATTTATTTTCATTTGACTGCATATATATTTCAGATGATGAGATGTGTGACACCTGCAAAAAGTTTTATAAGTCACTTCACACAAATATTGAGCGTACAATCTCAAAAGAATTGGCTGAAGATAGCGTTTAGGCGACCTTCTCAGCATGTCATAGCGCCCTCTAGCTTCATTTAACCAGTCATCTAACTTCCCATTCCTATTTTTTGGGGGGGTTCCGGAAAAAAGGGGGGGGGGGTTTTTTTCTTCCGACACCACTAATCCGCTGTGATTTGCCGATGCCCTACTCACAAGGGAATAAAGGTACTTGATTCCATGCAGAGGAGCCGCGAGCGGAGCCGATTTAATCGAAGTTTTGACCATTTTAGTATGCACGAAGGTGATATTCGCTGTACTTTTGACTTGGGAAGGGTGGAGAACTGATTTGGTGTTTGTGACTTGCGACGTATGCATAGAATATTCTTATGAATTTCATATGATAATCGATGGATCTGAAAGTGGCATGTAATAACAAACTTCTTCCTGAATTGTCAGTACATGGCCGTCCGTATTTTGAAATGAAATATTCTTTTCTTCCTATAATTTTGGATAACAAGGGTCGTGTTGAAATGATAATCATAATTTTATTTGAGAAAAAACCATATAAACTTGAGTAGATACCATTGCAGCATGGTGGGATTTTTGAAGGAGGAAAGTTGGTTAATGGGTGTGCTCCCTAATGTGGTTTCTGATATTGCTCACCGATAGCATTAAGATACAGTAATCCGTATTTGTATAACAAATTTATGGTTTATGAATTAAATTTATGATTAATTCAATCGCTGATAATCAGAATATCTTTTTTAAATGAAATAACAAATGCTCTATCGATGCAAGTCGCGTTATTTAAAAATCACTCTTTGTGATTTTTTACCCAAACTGAGCTTAAGATTGTAAATACTGTTACGGTGATGGCCACTAGTGCATAAATTATGTAAAGATGGCGTTTTATGTAGTCTTATATAAAATAATTAAATATTTGTTATGAAACAAGACATTATTTCTTTGATTATTTTAATTAATTATGTTAAATAAGGAAATAACAGAAATGATAAGAAAGGCAATCCATACCACTTAAGGGATGGATACTCAGAGATTTCCCGATGGAGGCGCACTCCATTTTCAAAACAAATAGTGTTTTGTCTATAATAAGCTTGTCCATATATAATCACTGTGTAAAATAGCTAAGCTCCAATCGAAGTCCTTATAGAAATCACGACTTTGTATAAATTCCGCATCCGGAAATTTTGTAATACCGGTATCCATGGCACTGTTATACTGTACATTATGTTTGTACCACGAAAACGGAAAAGCCGATTCATCTCAACTTTGGAATTAAGTTATTTTAGCTGGACTATTTGTTCTAGATGACTATTTTAATTACTACACACAAAAAACTATTTTCCAAAAATCTCGGAGTTAGCCTTTAAGCAAATGGGACGGTACGACCTTATATTCTTTATGAAAATTATTCAACATATCTGTTTAGGAAAGAAATATCTGATCGCCTGTAAACTGTTTTATTCATTATCATTAACTAAGGATAAACATTTCGGGCAACAGTGACCAAGCAACAAATTTGTTGTTATTGTCTCCTTTTTTTCCAATCCAGAAACAATATTGCCAACGACACAATCTTCAATCTCTGAAACGAATTTCAAAAGACAGCTTTAAAGTTCCTTCAAAACGGGAAGTTTAAAAAAGGGTTACATTGGAAAGAAGTTAAGCAAACATTAAAGTTAATAAACAAGCTAATGGAACATCTCAACTGTGTTACTTCTTCGTCTGCTCTTCTGATAATTGCTCACCCTTGGCATGTTTACTACTGATATAAATGATCTGAATTTGCGGATGGAGAATTTTTGTTATGAATTTTGAGATACATAATTACGCCTGAATGGTAACCCGGTGATTTGTGTATACTAAGGACAATTTTAACATTAGTTTCCCTACATTTCTATTTTAATTAAACGGATTGATTTTTGTTTTTAAATGAAAGTGTAGTTAGAGACCAATATCAATTTCTCGAGAACGTATATAAAAAACAAAATGCAATTGGTTTTTAAACACCCATTTGAATGATGAGATATGATAAGTAACATAACTTTAAGCTTCATGAACGAACCGTCAGATTCACATAATCTAAAAATTAATATATTAAAACGGTTTTATATCTCAAATGTTACCAATGTGATTGCACATTTTATAATTATCGGAAAATATTTTTTATTGATATCGGATTGAACCCTTCCCATATTTAGGTTTAAGCTATGAACTAAAATTTTAAGAAGACAAAAAAACCAATTGAACACATTATTTGATGCATGTTTCAGTCCATAAGATGTTGGTCAAATATTCGGTAGAAATGAATTAAAGCAAGCCAGCCATAATAAATAATGTAGCATTCCCTTTTTAGAATTATAAGCCAAAAGATAATCGCCAACATCGGAAGTCTGTTTGTTTATTAGGACGGTGCTTAATAGTAAATGAAAAACAATAAAATACCATGCCGGCTATGGTGGTTACAAGCTGTTTCTTACGACGACACCAATCATGGCCGGTTAGAAGGACTTGGAATGTCTTGCCATTAATGAAACTTGGTCAATTCAACACGTTATAGGAGTGATGGTGTTCGTACGTGTTAATATACGTGCTTCGCCTTTCATTATTTATATCGTACCATGTATCTCATCATAGGAGTGTCAAAGCGTCGGTAAATATGATGGAATTAAACACTTTCATCGTTGAACATTTTCAAGGTCATTTCCTTGTCGCAAACAAAAATATTAAATAACGTATTTAAAATCTATCAATCTTTGGGCCTGTTACTACATGTTGGAGAAACTTGTCTTTGCTCCATTTAATATCGTGCAGTAGGTGGTGATTTATACTGGCTTGTGGATCTCTTAGACTGTTCAACAGATTCCCATAGTGACAGTTTGAAATTACACCTAAGCCATGATTTGAGGCACAGATCACCCAGTTCGCTCCACCTTGAGCTTCCAATGAAATATACAACTGAAACTTGTCCGTCAATTGCGCTTCTACTGGATGTATAAAGTGTGGCGATGTAAACTTGCGGTTCAATAACACATTTTGTCCTGTGGGTTACCTTTAAGGTGAACCGCAACTTTACAGTTGCTTTGATCTACTCTACTAAAATGCAAGCACCGTTTAACAAGCTTATAACATGCCTAAGTTGACGCCATATTTTGAGAATTAGAGAGACCAAATTGGAATAGGGTTTGCATAAGTTTAGGATTTCTTTATGTTGCTTCTTTATTAGGCAATTCAAAGTAGCTTTATTAAGAAAAAATATAACCAGATTTGAGATTCGAAAAACTATGTATTTTTATTCAAATAGCAAACAAATATTGAAGATGATATCATGAAGCTCGATACTGAACACGTCTATATACGTTAGGATAATTACATTTTAAATATTTGTATCCTAGAAAATTTTTATTTTTATAGAACATAATGAATTAAGCTAAAATACTTTTTCTTTCAGACCTGCTTCTACAGGTATTTTTAAGATCTTTTTATCCGTTTTGTAAAATAAACTGTGATTTATTATGCTAAAGTGGATCTCTTAAATTATTGGAGTTGCTAAGTGACAGTTTGAAATTACACCTAGACCGTAATTTGCAGCACAAATCACCAGATTCAGCTTGCCCTGGGCTTTCCACGGGGCTATATAAATGATACTTGTCTATCAACTGTGTTTCTACTGGAGGTACAAAACGTGTCGACGAAAACTTAAGGTTCAATCACATATCCTACCCTGTGGGTTACCTTTAAATAGAGCCGCACGGTTAGCACACCTTAATAGGCGCGTAGATATTACTATAGACGTCTATTGCTAGTCATTTCCTACTGTTGATTAGGGCCCAATCGTATCTCAACAGGTTTGGGTTTTAGTAGACGCCATCATTCACCAGTGTTCGAAATTAAGCGTCTCGTGTTAGATTATACCAAGTGCTTACTAATCAAATTTGATGAAAGTTTGAGATATCTGAAGGTATCTTTCCGTGGTAGTCATGTCTGAGTGCAGACTAATAGATTATAAGCAGAATACCCGTGTGTTCACCAATATAGCAGTCTTTGGAATAGGTTTGAAAGAAATTGTATTTTCTGGTAAGCAGTGACACTTAAATTACAACTAAAATAATTTGCTCTTGGGGCTTACTGGTTTGTTTTTGAACATTACATAAATGGTAAAATCATGAAGGTCTTGTACAGGCTATATAAATGAATCTGCGAGGAACACTGGGGCTATTGATGATAAATACTCATTCAACATGTTCAGGCAGCACATAAGTAACATTTGTCGCGCAATCTATTTTTTCCTTCGGAAAATTGGTAAGATTAGAAAGTACCTTTCCAATGACACTTGTGCCACACTCAGCAAAACTCGACTATGGCAATGCATAATTATATGACCTGCCTGATGCCCAACTGCAACTTCTGCAACATGCTCAAAACTCTGCAGCTAGAATTATCACAAGGACCACGAAGTTTCAAACATCTCACCAGTTTTACAATAGCTCCACTGGTTACCATTCAAATCAAAATCTTGCTCCTTACCTACAAAGCACTCAATAGACTTGCACCTCAGTATCTTGCTGATTTAATCAGCTGTACACCCCACATCGTTCTCTTCGCTCTTCTTCTCAGTACTTGCTTCATACTCCAAAATGGAACTTATCCACATACGGCCGTCGATCATTCTCCTCAGCAGCTCCAGTGCTTTGGAACGCACTTCCACTCCATATCAAGATGTCAACAAATGTGATCAATTTCAAGAGTCACCTAAAAAATTGTTTTTTTCTTTGGATATTTGGCGCTTTATAAATTTGTTTTGAACATTGAACATTGAGGCTATAACAAAATAAAGACTCATCAAAAAGGAGTTGGTATAATGGGGAAACTATACATGTACTTTTATATTTGTTTATTTCCTGTTTACGTTGTGTTAGTTTCCCCTTGAAGGCAGTCAGGAGAATTGCATGTTCACTTTATTTTCAGAATGAAACAATTTTGCACATCTTAAAGGTGGCTGACCTGGTCGGCATCTCGTCCCCGCACTTAACTCCATCAAAATTGAGATTTTGGTATCAGAAGAAAGTTGATATTTTTGTCAATACATTTAAGGCCCAGGAAAAGATTTTTTTTTATTTTATGAACAAAAACGTCTCCAGATGTTGTCGATCACATTGATTAACACACACACTGTCCTATGGGCCAATTCAGTACACACTTTTGTTTCTACTAACCGAACGGCTGGACCGTTTTAACTCATTATTATGGATCCATCTGTGAGAAAATATCGGAAGCAAAACATAAAAATGATAAAATTGGATGATCTTTACCCAATATGTATTGATCTCGCTTGGAGATTTAAAATATTGAGTTCGACTGCATGACGGTCTCGCCCAATATTTTTTACAACCCATAGCTTTAACAATAAATATGGACTCAATCAATTCAATTTTATATCAAAATTTGAAATCAGATGTTTTTGGTGATGCTTCCCTATGAGGGAGAAAACAACAAATTGAAAAATCGGACCATGATCCGATCACCTACCTTTAAAATAGGTTTAGTTATCTCTCGCCACCTTTCCCATATCAACAGATTCACCCCTCAGTACTCATATTACCATTTCTTAATATTTTTCTAGGACGTGTGAAAACTATAATTTCAATGATGTAGAACAGGTGTCCAGGCCTCGCTATATTGTCCGAGTTATCTGTTTCATATCAAAAGCATGTCTTACATAGATATTGACATACACGTTTCAATATGTCGGGCACGTTCTAATCTGGACCAGGAGTTCAATAAAGATGTACTGACAAGGGACCCGATTGATCAACACTTTCACGTCTGTAGCAGTCAGCCGTGGTTGGTATCATGCCCTTCGGCCAATCATAAATAATATCCTGTATATTTGACTTACTTACGTGAATGTTGTGTCAAAAGTTTAGAACAAATTATCATAGTTTGTAAACACCAAAATCAACAATATGCTTACATTTTTAGTTTATACTGATAAACTTTGTGTTATAGTTATTGGATGCCCTTAAATTAAAACTATTAAGTCAAAACACTACGATTTTCAGTAGAGTATGCCCTCTTGGGTACACTTAATGTTTGATATATATCCCTAACGTCACTATAGGAAAATCTGACGATCAGCGCAAAAAAGGATCTAGCGCTATTTGCTTGTTGGATTTTCCATTAAAAAACAAGGCAATGTTTCGCTCCGTGATATTTTCAAAAGTGCATTTAAATGCAGTTAAGGGATGTTAGGGATATATCGCTTTCTTTGCTAGAAATTAAACGTGTTCACTTCTATCCTCATCTTCATTTTCTTCATCCTCATCTTGGTCTTGATCCTAATCCATCTTCTAGTTCTTCGTTCTACTTCTTATCTAACGTTGGATGTAACCCTCGTGTTTAACCCCTTTTTGGGTCAGCTGTACATCTCCTCAAAGCAACACCCAGATATGTCTCTTCATCTTTTCTTCGCTCAGGTTCTTGTTATCTTGCCCGCTTGTGTTGTCAATCTATTCTACTTCTTGTCCACCTGTTATTGTTTCTCTTGTCTCGTCTTTCCGTCTATGATATTTGATAACTCTATATTTCTCACTCTTATCACTTTTACTGTTCCGGAGTTAAGGTGAAGCACTCGTCTTGCCATTGCTTGTTTTGTCAATTGATAGACTGTGGCGCAGCACAAACTGGCAATTTCAACTATATATTGGATGGCCAGCTGGAGAGCTCCCGCTCATAACCCCTGCTATCTGAATGTCCTTAAAGGAAATTACAAACAAATGGCGATCTACCCCTAACGTCGCTAGAGGAAAATCACCGCAAAAAGTGAGGTGACGGCATCACGAATTCGAAGTTATAGTTACACCACCAAAAACTTTATTATGTCTTCCATAGCCTTTCCTTCCTAGTGTTATCCTTTTTATGTTTTCCATAGCCATTCCTTCCCACTGTAATAATTTATATGTCTTCTATAGTCATTCATTTCTACTGTTATCATTTAATTACGCCCTGAAAATGTGATACCTACGATCTTTAGGTTCTTGCCCTTGGTACTTGTATATGTTTTCTATTTTAAAGCAATAATAGCAAATTTTTGAAGAGCACCCAAATTGTCAAATTTGTGAGATTTATACAAAGTTGTGTTGGTAATTGTCTAAATTATTCTAATTATAACGTTCCTTCTTATGCGGCAAATAGAGGAGTTTGAGGTTTACCATTCACAGGCATAGTTGACTAATCAATTACCAATGCACCTCTGCACAAATTGAGGGGGCTCTGGAACACTGCACAAATTGGGGGCTCTCTTTAAAAGAGCTGTGCTGTTATTGCTATTATTGCAAATCATATTCTAGAGAACTAAAATGAAATTGTATTGTCCTGTTATGATGAAAAAAAATCAAAATTGAAACACATATCTAAGTCAAACGATTTAGTAATAGCAAAAATATAAGCCAGTTAAAGAGACACTGGTACATTTGAAAATAGTGCGCCCTCTAGATTTTTCAAAATTGATATTTTTGCATGGTTGTAAGGCTTGTATATACACTAGCCCTCACCTGAAATTATTCAGCGCTCTTACGGGTAAACCGATCCATTTTATAATTAATGTCGCCGGGCTTGATTCCCATGCCATGCACCTTGTTTTACCGGTCTGTGACCTTGGGTTTAATATCAATGAGTACGAGTCTATGATATTCATGTAATAGACATATTTGTTGATCAAAGTTACGGCAAACTTAAAAGTTAGCCTACAGTTTAACTGGATGCCTTTAGCCTCTTATTAATATCCATATCTGTTTTGGGTATGCTATTTTATGTGTATAATATATCTTTATTCTTCAATGACATAATCATTTGCGAGCAAATTGAAGAAATTTGATATTTCTGAAAATGTTCCAGTGCCACTTTAAGTTCGGGTTGGAGCCATCCAATACCAAAACAGGCTATGATTACAGACCATAGTCGTTCTTAATATTATTTTAGCTGAATATCATGAAAGGTTATGGTCGATACAGACGCGTCATTAACAGTGGGTGAAAATTAACATTTGCGAGTTAGTAAACATAAAGACAAGCTAGAAATTTATTAAAAGAACTTTAAAAATCGCAAAAAAATCATCCTGCCTCGCCTCCTATAAATTAAAATCATAACTTTTAATTCCTTTCAGTTCCTTAAATGTACGATAGTTATTCTTGCAGCAAGAAACTCGTCAATTTATCTTTAAAAGATATGGATGTTGACAATGCACAATAATTCGAATCCTCATAGACTTTGACACATAAAGCTGTGTTGCTTGTATTTTGTATTTAACCTGAAAGGTTAAAAAACATTAAACTGAACCTTCTATTCAATTGACACAAATGAAAATACATAGCATTACACTTTCAATTAACTAATGGATCAGTGGGAAATCAAGACGAAATTGAGATTTTCAAAATATTATTAGTGTGACACAATCAGAGCTTTTCATTTTCACAGGGTATTTAATCTTGTCTGTTTTGGGTGCCTTGAGAGATAACGAAGCAAAGAAGGCTATTATGATCTGTAAATACGTAACAATTTGTTAATAAGGCCTGAAACTGGAAAACATTTGCCGTAGATTTCCACCTTCACTCCATTGATTTATATTCAATGTCGATTTTTTTTAAATATGGATTTGAGATAAATGAACCAGTTTGTTGTTGTGGTGGTGGGGCTATTTAATTAATATATGTAGAGTGTTTATTTATTATTTATATAGTTATTGATTGGTTGGTTGGTTGTTTGATTGATTGATTGATTGATTGATTGATTGAAGTACAACATGCTTTCTATCTTTTGGAGTTAGTAGGGCTCATATCTTACACCTGTATGTATATCAAAGAACTTAGAGTTGACATTTTGTATACTTCCCTTGCAAAATAAAGCATGCAATAAACACACAAAAATACACCATTGCGAAAAAAAGTTGAATGTTGTTAACCCTTGTTCAGTGAATATTATTAACTTGGCGTAAGTTTCGCAAAATATGTCCGTAATCAGATGTGTTTTGTGTTCTGAAATTTACCTCTATTTAATTGAGTAACTTCGACGTGAAATAGTTGGGTGTGCGCCAGTTTGTTGGATGTTTAAATAGTGAACGCCTTATAAAAGTAAAACTCTAATATTACATAATGTTATCTTGTGTCAATTTTTGTGTTGTATTTTATATGCTTTGTATTTCAAAGGCAACGAGTAGATGACAATACCTACTTTTATACCGCTCGCAGAGATTTGATATAGCTTGTAGTTAAATATGAACCTCTACACCTTGCATATTCATCTCGAGCGTCAAATATAAGAAATATACGGCGATTGATATTACGTCTTGAGGGTGGTATTTACCGGGTATATATCAACTGTTGAATTTCAACATTTCGGATTTGCAATATGTGTATGACATCACTGTATCTCAGCGTAACCCGTATTTTGGGAAATAGTAGCATGCGCTACCTTTGTGTGTGATATTAAACATTTCAGAGCGCGTAAATACGCTTACCGCGAGGCATATGGATTGTATTATTCAGGACAATGTATATGTAAAAGGTTTGCAAGATTGAAAGACTTACCTTCAAATGAACAAGAAATGCAAGCGCTGCTTATTTTGCTATTCAAAAGATCACAGTACCAAGCGAGGTCAGGTACGTTTGATTTACCGCAAACAAAGATTTGCTTTTAGCTAGCAAACGTTGAAAATGCTAAAAGTCATTGCCTACATCCAACCATGCTTATTAAAAATGCCACGGGATTTTATCGGATCGGGTCATTTTCAACCCTTTCTAAGCAAGGCCAACCTGCTACAATGTTTATTTAAAAGATGTTCTCTGAGCACTGTTTAGTGGCATCATCTTAAAAGAGAAGCGCTGCTACATTACTTTCCACAGCTGCTGCAAAAGTTATTAAGAGTCTTGGACAAATGCACCGATGCATAAAGTTATCATGTAACGTGGATATCATTAAGGATGGCTATCGCGTTATTTTTTGAAACTTCGACGAATGATTTCATACATTTCACAAAATGTCACCTAGGCCCCCTATATATCACGCCTATATCAAAAAAGCCTTCACTTGGAAATGTAAAATCTGTGTTAATTTCACCTTTAAGTATATAAACATGCAAGACTTATCTAAAACACTATTTGACATACATTAACTCTAACCCGGACCGGGTGGTTTTGCCGAACATCGTCCCAGATGCAACGAGAAGCATTCTATTTTTTTTAACGGCCCAGATGCAATGAGAAACAAATTTTGCGTTTCATTGCATCTCGGACCTATTCCCGGCACAGGAATAAGTAGCGTACAGTCGTTAACTAGTTCGGGCCGACTGCCGGATCCGGCAATGTTGACGCAGCCGGCAGTATATTGGCAGTTCAGGCAACATAAAAACAAGCATCCCTGCAGAATTCGGAAACCTTAAACGATTGGATTAGATTGGGACTTTATATTTTTTAGGGGGAAGTCCATATTTTACCCATGACAATGTATGTTATGTCGCCAAATTTTCACCAGGACCAAAAATTTTCACCTTGGGGTTGTGTTAAAATTGGAAAATTCAAATTTGTCACTTTTTTACTTTTTATTGAATTTTTAGGTTAAAATCGTTTTTATATCACAAAATATTTTTTTTATTCGTAGATAAACATTATTTGACGAATACTTTGTTTACAATCACTTTCTATATCTAAAAATCCCATTATTAAATTAACTTACCAACTTTAAATTTACCGCGCTTACAATGCATTGTGGGAACCAACACTGCCGGTTCCGGCAACACATTGCCGGCTTCGGCAACATTGCCGAATCCGGCAGTCGGTCCGAACTGTTAACGGCCGAGATGCAATGAGAAACATCGTGTCATTTTCCGGAAAGACGTCCCAGATGCAACGAGAAACATCGCGTCATTTTCCGGAAAGACGTCCCAGATGCAACGAGAAGCATCGCGTGCGAATGCAATGAGAAGCATTGCGCCTTCTGCGGGTAAGACGTCCCAGATGCAACGAGGAACATCGCGTCATTTTCCGGAAGACGTCCCAGATGCAATGAGGTGCAATGAAAGTCATTTTCGCGACAAAACATAGTTGTTGACGGCCGAGATGCAACGAGAAACATTTTCCGACCGGTACCACGGTTTCGTTGCCTCTCATTGCATCTGGTGCGGTTGAGGTTTGCTCCACTGGGACATTCCAGAGAAAACCCATGTTCTCGTATTTTTGAATGGCAACGGAGAGCTAGCTTTTTACTGAATAACTGGGGAAAAAGGAGAAATTCAAAATCTAAAATCGGGTTTCTAAAATCTTAGTCTTCTTAAAGTCTGTGCCAAATTTTATTCCTATACGATTTTTCGTTTTTTAGGTAGGTATTGTTTGATATTGCTATTTGCGGTTTTTGGCGAACTGAGAAATATGCCTTTAAAGGTTGTGCTACGCTGAGACCCTATTTACATGAATGATGTAACTGTTTTGCATCTTCCAATCGTGTAATTAACTATTTAATCACAGTTTGCTTAAAAAATTGCATAAATTTGTTATTATTTTTTAAATTATTTCGTTAAATATATCAGGGTGAGGAAAAAAGAAATACATAAGAAATATATCGCAGTGCATTAAACGTGAGATATTTTATTCTTTACTATTCCTTTAATTAATTCAATATAAAAGTTTTTGCAAATATTGTTAATTATCACTGGTTGAAACAAATAATGCATGTAATAAAAATATAGGACAAAAAATTAGTGAGTTCTTGCCGCATATGCGGTTACAATATCTCACGTTTTTGGATTGTAATTGTTTCCCACTGGTAAGAAGACCCCCCCCCCCTCAAGTGCAATAAACAAGTGTGAATACAAGAATGGAAGCAATTATGATTGCAAGAGAGAGTATTGACAAGAGAGCGAAATAAAGAACGAGTAAATGGGAATAAGATTTGCTTACCCTGGCATTGGAAAACAGTCATCATAAAAGATAAAGATTCTGACGGACGTCTTAGGAAATGTTGTAATAGACTGCAATTCTATTATACATCACAGAGCAATATTTAAATAGAGCGTACAAGTAAACCAGCGACTTCCTTCTCCTGTGAATGCTTTGCCCTCGTGGTTGCATTATTTCCTGCATTGGGCATTACGTTATAAGATAAGAATTTAAACAGGCTGCAGGAATAACTAATGAAGCAAAACCAGAACACCGGTGCCTTGCATGATAATTGCATGCTTGTACTAAAGATTCGCATATTACACTAAGTGCTAAGGGGGGGGGGGTTCCATAGACCCAAGATTTGTTTTTCGGCGATTTTCGCAGTCCGTGTACAATATTTCGAGGCTCTAATTGTTTGTCATTGGTAACATGATGCGCTTCTTCCATAAAAAAAAATACTAAAATTTCTAGCACGTCTGTAATGAGATAATTAGCTTGGGTTCCACTAGGAACCCCCCCTTTAGGCACCAAAGGGAGTGTGATTTTAAAATAAAAATTAGCAAACCTGTTGCCAGATATTTTTTCTGGCTTAGGTATGTCATATGCATGAAACAAAATTATTACCTACTCAGAAAAATCATTAACCTTATGTGCTGAAATGAAGCGATCCATCATCGAGCGCTTTGCGCGCCATTGCTATAACAACACCGATGGCAAATAAGTCGCACCCACGAAAATACAGAAATGTACAAAAATGGTAATGTTTGTGGTTAATATATTAAATTGTCCTTCTATAGCAGATATAACCTCAAAACTGATATTGCCATGTTTATGCGTGGAGCAGGGTCGCGAAAACATCATGTTACTTTTTGAGCCATTTTCCGCATTTCGAAACAATGATTTGCCCCTAGTTTCCAGACGATAAACCGGCACTCATTTAGATTGCCCTTTGGCCTGTCTTATGCCCCCTCAAAGTGGTATTAAGTTTCATTTGAAAATTCCAATCTGGAAGTGGTTTCCTTAGGGGGGTTCCATGGAAACCCCCCTTAAGGCACCAACGTGAGTGAAACACCTTCTGGCACTTAAGTGTTAAAGGTGCAATTCGATTAAAACGTACCGTATTCCCTCTACTTGATACAAGAGTCTGACACTCACCTAACACCCCATCAAGTATCGTAGGAAACCCTCGTTTTTGATATAGACGCGATAAGGGCATATCGCATCCGCAATTCCCTGTGCATTGCTGTACTAAATATGTTTAACCATAAATACGACAGTAGAAAATTGTTTTATGTTGCCACCACCGTGTTGTAATATCAGAATTATACAGTTACTCCGGCCACTCCCTTCAGTGAACGGACAATAAATTCCACAAAAATAATTCTTTGTTTTCTTCGACGAACCTCACTAAATGCTTATTGATTTTCTCCGTGTTTGTTCTGTCTTGATTTCTTTTTTATTTCCTTTAAATCATACATTCTCTTGCCCGGATGTTTTACAAACATTACAAAACTTCAACCGTTTTATTGAACTGATCAATCATCTACGGAGCTTACAAATTAATTGACTGACAATTATAATTTACGAGACGGATGAACACTCTTTCTTTGTGACTCTCTCTCCCTCAAAGTTTCAATCTAAATTAAAGTAATTGCAATTTTTTATTTTCACATGTAACAGACTTTGAACTTTATTTTGTTGAAAAGGATTGAACATGAGCTGTATCATCTTCTAATAGCGTAACATATTTTTTCTTCTTTCCCTCGAACTACGCAGAGTAAATGATATTGACCCATTTTACAACGCAATTTCACAGGACCCGTCCGAGCATTTTGTTCATAACAACAAGTGAAATTCTGTCCGATAAAAAAATCAAATTACTACAAATTTGGCGGCTACTGAAATTGATTTAACACCAACGACTCCCGGTCCAAAATCAATATTGCGTCTGCTCTCAGCCTCTTTATTTGCTTATATCGATTCAACATTGAGTAATTCAAAAGTAATAAACTGGAATGGTCACGTTTCTGTTGACAAATGGACATCATTATCGGCAAAGAACAAAACGTAATTAAATGATAACAAGTGGAGAAAAACAATTTGAAAATATAAATATTGGTTAACACTTGTGTTGTTTAGATTAAGGGTTTGGTTTAAAAACGAGAGGTGAATGTTTTCCAACGTTAATGAATATTGATTTACTCTACTTAGATGGATAAGCAGCGATAGTGCGCGAGAGGATTATAAAGTGGGAATTTATTAGATTAGTTTGTAAATCAAGGACAATTGTGTTCAATAACCAAACAAATCACCAAATAGTTAAAATAAGTATTTTAAAAGTTTGGATTTCCAGCCAACTACTTGTAGGTTACGTTAGCACACCTCCCATCACCAATGACACCAACACAATGGATGTTTATGATTTTGTCGATGTTCCGGATTAGCAAATCGCCGGTCACTTTAAGTTTATTGTTTTCACTTTCATTGAATTGTCTCAATATTTTAGAGTATCTCTGGCTCATTTGATTTATCTGACGTGTAGTTAGATAATCAGTGGATGAGGTTATTTGAAGTGGTTTAGACGTAGAGCGTAACAGTTTAGTTTCAAATTAAAATATTGTTTAAATTTACAAAAATGCTTCTTCTTTCCCAGATACAAATGGCTGTTCATATTTCAATACACTTCCATAACCTCACTTTGCCTGGATTATGTAAAAGCACAAAAAAATATGGAGAACTGAATTTCTAACACACGTCATCAAAAATATTGTTAACAAACCAACCAACCAATCAACCAACCACCTAACAAACACACTAAAATAGGCGTAACAGAAAAAAAAACCTTAGCTTAATATTTCAATGAAAAAATATCTATCATGAGCTGCTTTAATTTTGGTTATACAACGTTAAGGTTGTTTTTTTTTTCTATTTCTGCTGCAGTATCATTATCTTATAGCAACATTGTTATCTGGGAAAAGTAGACCCGAACTAATTCTTGTTAAAATTAAACAACAACACAACTGTAAAATATACAATCAACATATCAATGTATCAAGACATTCCCCACTAGGGTTCAGACGCTATGTCAACTTTGCCTCGTGATATAGGTTGAGAATTGCCATCTTATTTGACAAACTACAGGAAATTGGAATTCTGACTTTTGTTACCTATAATTTCCGTGTTCAGTTTGGATCCCACGGGCAAGGCTATTACCCATAATTGTATTCGAAATTCTTTGAAAGCGCTTGCTTCCAGAGAGATTCGTGTATTGAACCTTGTGAAGAAAAGAATGTGCTTTGACACCCCGTTTGATATATATATATATATATATATATATATATATATATAAGGGGTGAATCTTTCGCGTTCGGCAATGTGAACGTCAACATCATTGAAAAATACCCGGGCAAAATCTTAGTGGAAATATACCGAAGACAATATTACTGTGTTATTTGTAATAGATTATGCACGCCCTTGTCTTGTACACAGCGCGACTCTTTATTTTATAAGATAAGATTTTAAACAGGCTGCAGGAATAACTAATGAAGGCAAACAGAACACCGTGTGCCTTTCATGATAATTTCATTCTTGTACCTAAAGCATTCGCATTATTAACAAAACTTGTTTTGCCTAAGGGGGGGGGGGTTCCATAGTACCCAGATTTGTTTTTTCGGCGATTTCTCATTCGTGAAATATTTCGAACTCGAATTTTTTGTAATTGTGCTAACTTCTTGAATGCGCTTCTTTCCATAAAAAAAAATACTAAAATTTCTAAGCCCTTTAATGAGATAATTAGCTGTCCTAGGAACCCCCCCCTTAGGCCACGGGAGTGTGATTTTAAAATAAAAAAATTAGCAAACCCTGTTGTCCAGAAATATTTTTCTGCGTTATGTATGTTCATATTCATGAAAACAAAATTAAATTACATAATCAGAAAAATAATTAACCCTTTATGTGGCTGAAAAGAAGCCGATTCCATCATCGAGCGACTGCGCGCCATTGCTATACAAACCTTTGGCAAATAAGTCTGCAACCACGAAAATAAGCAGAAGTACAAATGTAATGTTTGTGTTTAAATATATGTAAATGGTCCTTCTAAGCATATATAAACATCAAAATGATTTGCATGGTATGCTGTGGAAGCAGGGTCGCGAAAACATCCATGTGTACTTTTGTGATCGATTTGTCCGCTTTCGAAAACAATTATTTGCCCCTCATTTCCAGACGATACACCGGAACTCATTTCTATTGCACCTTTGGCCTTGTCTTATGCCCCCTCAAAGGTGGTCGAGTTTCCCAAAATTTTTGAAATTCCCTCGGAAAGTGGTTTTCCTTAGGGGGTTCCAGTGGACCCCCTTAGGCCACCAACGTGAGTGAAAACACCTTAGGCACTTAGTGTTAAAGGTGCCTCTTCCGATTTCAAACGTACCGTATTCTCTACTTGATACAAGAGTCTGACACTCACATACCCCCATCAATATCGTAGGACAACCAACTCGTATTTTTGATATAGACGCGGATAAGCTATCGCATACCGCATGCCTGTGCATTGCTGTACTAATATGGTTAACCATAAGAATACGACAGTATAATTGAATTTTATGTGCCCACCGTGTTTTGTAGATATCAAGCTATTAAATACAAGATACGTCCGCCACTCTTCAAGGGAACGTGAAATAATTCACAAAAATAATTCTTGGACCCTCACTAAAGCTTAGTGATTGTCTCCGTGTTGTCTGTCGTGATTTCTTTTATTTCTTAAATCATACATTCTCTTTGCCGGAATGTTTACAAACAGTTACAACAATTCAACGTTTTAGTTGAACTGATCAATCATCTACGGAGCTTACAATTATTGACTGTACATTAGTTTACGAGACGGATGGAACAACTCTTCTTTGTGAACTCTCTCTCTCAAAAGTATTCAATCTAAATTAAAGTAATTGCAATGTTATTAGTTTTCACAATGTAAGACTTTGGAACTTTATGTTGTTGCACAAGGAATTGAACTGCTGTATCATTCTTCATATAGCGTAACATTTTTTTTTCTTCCTCGAACTTACGCAGAGTAATGAAATATTGACCCCTTTACAACGCAATTTCAAAGGAACATCGAGCATTTTGTTCACTAACACAAGTGAAAGTCTGTCCGATCAAAATCCCATTACGTACAAATTTGGCGGCTACTGGGGAAATTGATTAACACCAACGCTCCCGGGTCCAAAATCAATATTTGCCTGTCTGCTCTCAGCCTCTTTATTTGCTAACGATCCAACATTGGTAATTCCAAAGTAATAAACTGGAATGGTCACGTTTCTGTTGAACAAATGGACTCATTATCGCAAAGACAAAAAGTAATTAAATGATAACAAGTGGAGAAAAACAATTTGAAAATTAATATTGTTAACACGTGTGGTTGTTAGATTCAGGGTTTGGTTTAAAAACGAGAGGTGACTGTTTTCCAACGTTAATGATATTGATTTACTCTACTTAGATGGATAAGTCAGCGATAGTGCGCGAGAGGATTATAAAGTGGGAATTATGAATTAGTTTGTAATCAAGGACAATTGTGTCATAACCAAACAAATCAACCAAAATAGTTTACAATAAGTATTTTACAGTTTGGATTTCCAGCCGACTACTTGTAGTTACTTTAGCCAACCCCTCCCATCACCAATGACCCCAACACAATGGATGTTTATGATTTTTGTCGATGTTTCGGATTTATCAAAATGCGCCGGTCCCGTTAAGTTTGATTGTTTTTCACTTTCATTGAATTGCTCAATATTTTAGCGTACTCTGCTCATTTGATTTACTTGACGTTAGTTAGATTAATAGTGGATGAGTTTCTTTGAAGTGGTTTAGACGTAGGCGTACAGTTTTAGTTTTCACAATTGCAAATATGGTTTAAATTTACAAAAATGCTTCTTCTTTCCCAGATACAAATGGCTTGTGCATATTTCATACACTCATAACCTCACTTTGCCTGATTATGTAAAAGCACAAAAATATGGAAACTGAATTTCTAACACACGCTCAAAAATATTGTAACAACCAACCCAACCAATCACTCAACCCAACCCACCTAACAAACACCTAAAATAGACGCTAACAGAAAAAAAAACCCTTAAGGCTTAAATATTTCAATGAAAAAATATCTATCATGAGCTGCTTTAATTTTGGTTATACAACTTAGGTGTTTTTTTTTTTATTTCGCTGCAGTATCATTATCTTATAGCACCATTGTTATCTGGGAAAAGTAGACCCGAACTAATTCTTGTTAAAATTACATAACATCACAACTGTAAAATATACAATCAGATATCCATGTATCAAGACATTCCCCACTAGTGGTTCAGACGCTATGTCAACGTTGCCTCGTGATATAGGTTAGAATTGCATCTTATTTGACAAACTACAGGAAATTGGAATTCTGACTTTTGTTACCTATAATTTCCGTTTTCAGTTTGATCCCACGGGCAAGGCTATTACCCATAATTTAATTCGAAATTCTTTGAAGTCGCTTGCTTCCAGAGAGATTCGTGTATTGAACCTTGTGAAGAAAAGAATGTGCTTTGACACCCCGTTTTGATATATATATATCTATATATATATATATCTATCTTTATATCGATATATATATATATTCATATATCTCTATATATATATATATATAAGGGGTGAATCTTTCGCGTTCGGCACTGTGAACGTCAACATCATTGAAAAATACCCGGGCAAATCTTGTGGAAATATACCGCAGACAATATTACTTTTTATTTGTAATAGATTATGCACGCCTCTTGTCCTTGTACACAGCGCGACTCGTTATTCTGTCACTGAGTACTTTATGATTACGACATATTTCTTTAAGGGTTACAATTGCAGTACCTTCAAGACCCCATCTTTAATTCCAGACTGATTTAAAGGGAAATTTCGTTATCCATATCCTTGTCCCCGACATGCCCTGAAATGATTTATTCATCAGAACCGTTGTCCAAACTAACTATTTAGATGTGTTAACCTTAACTTGCCAATTCGAATCTTCTCCGCAATGTTTAAAATGTATTCTCGTATGCATTATGTAGTACCTAGTAGCCTATCGGACGTGCAATATAAACATTACATGTTTTGTGTCACATTCACTCATGTTTGTGTCACAGTGCCCCGGTGTTCATTAGCCGAAAACATACCGAACAATGAACTGTAAGTTTGAGAATACACTTTTGGGATATGGATATTGAATCATACACAGAGGGGGGGGGGGGGGGGGGGGTGCTAAATCATACAATGCTAAAATAAAAATGCATCTTTCAAATGACTGTACTAACATTGGTCAATTCAATACAGCCTGAACAAGATTTAGTTAAAATACGGAACGTAAAGAGCATGAGCATTGCTTGTATAACATATTATAATCTTAGTGCATTTTAAACTATACTGCAATAAAAGGTACCTTAAGGCGACAATCTGTAGATAAGTACATTATTATGTTTAGTTTTCGTCTATGTTGGCATTTGTTTAGTGTCATCAATTGTTGGCTTTTATTCTTTTCGTCAATAATTTACCTTTTTTCTAACAGTTGCTTACAATATCAAGAGCATCGTGAATACCTCTTTTCAAGTCACCACTGCACTGACACTTAAGTGGGCCCATAAGGGGTTAAATCTTCTAGTTTTTACCCGTAACAGAAAGTTAAAGAGCAATTTCCAGAAATTATAACACCCAAACCTGTTTATTGTGTGAAAAAAATTTTACCTTCGCCGTATGCGATATAATTCAAATATTCGATATAGAGATTAAGTATTTAACCTGAAGTTAATGAATGTGCACAAGAACATTACCTGTAAATGGGTGGTACGAAATAGCTTCAACGGCAAGAAGACCTCTCCTCACGTTTTGTTGCTACAAGACATCAGCTACTTCATAGTACATTCACATCTTTGCTACGGGGAGGAAATTAATATAGTGTTACTCATACTGATGCTACTGATATGTGATAGTATAGTTCCGTACCATTTCAAGTTCAAAGCACATTTTCAAATAGAAAGTAGATAGCGAGGTGAGGCATGAACAAAAAACCAAAGACTAACATAGTATAACCGCACACATGAACTGTCTTTAAAAAGGCTTTTTGCCTCACAGCTACTATATTGAAAGGGGTATCAAATACGAAATTACCTTCAGTAGTGCCGCTTTTTTAGTTTTAAGATACGCAAATCTATTATGAACACTACCGCCCTAAACAACCCCTGATAAAGTCTATATGTTAATGTTGGCTATGTTTAAACTATTTCAAGACTTTTTAAAGGGCGAGTAACGATTTTTAGAAACTTATTTTCATGCAATGCTTTAAGTTGAATCATACATATCATCCATATCATGTTTAGTTATTACGTAAACTCCAGAAGCTCATTATTCTTAATAATATAGGGGCAAACACATCGCCACTTCATTATCGCGACTTCTTCCATATGTGCGTTCATACACGATATGATTATTGCAATCATAGCACATAGTTTCGTTGAATACAAAAAGTAAATACCAAAAGTTCGGTATGAGGAAGTCCTTTTTCAAATATATTTTTCTCTGATCATATCGACCTCCGGTATGCTAATAGCCGGGCACAGGTCCACGGCACCAAGAAAATCACGAATCAAATGAAAATTTGCCCCCCCCCCTCCTATTTATACATCAAAAATATAAGTTATTTGAACATAGTTCGTTGAGTAAACATTATTAGGGCCAGATCGTGATCATATGAGAGCGTTTACCAAAATTATATTTCCGTTTTATGGCTTCTTCTCGCAATTTTTGCTGGCTTGTGGCATACAAATCACTGTAACTCAAAAACTACAGGATTTTATACAAAATTCCTCTCATAGGGTCATAGTATGTACACTACACTAGATTTGTGCCAATTTTGAAGTCAATAGGTCAACCCGTTTTAGATAAATAGTGCGGCAAATTTCTAACCTTCGAAAAATGTCAAAAACGATATAGGCCATTAAAGGTCCAGAGCGTTTTTAATTTTTAATTAATCATTATTAAATAATTATTGCAATTTTTTTTTAATCGAAATTTATCAATTCTATTAATAAACTATTTTTTAATTAAAAACAAACTGTAAATGGTCACCTTACCCACAATTAATTTATTTTTTTGTAATTCTCTTAAATGTAACTGCTTTGAAAAACATGAAAAACATAATTAAATGTAAGCGGCCTTAAAACAATACGAAACATAAGAACTCGTCTTTCCGGTGTAATGCTGTACACTTCGATCAACCATAACCTTTGAACGAATGTCCGATTTTTACCAAATAAAAGTAAACTACTCATGAGAGTTTAGAATTCAGAAATTTAGAAAACTACAATTGATCTCTCACAAAAACTGACACCATGCCCCCCTCCCCTTAAAATGCTATTTTAATTTATTAAATCTGTCTCCCTGTCCCCATCAAATTGTACTGGATGTTTTACTCACAAATATTTCCAAGCAAGAACCCCCGCTTTTTATGTTCAGGGATATAGTATTACATTACATTATTACTACACAATCATACTTTGGCACTGAAGTTCTGCTTATAACCTAATTTAAGCTTGAATCTGGAGGCCAATCGGTCTTGGAACACCAAAGGTGCTGTGCTTGTGTAGGCCTAAATAGTTAAAAATCCCAATCTGCAACCAAATAATCGTGTGGAAATGTAACCTAAGACCATATTACTTTAGTATGTTGTATATAGATTATTCACGCCCTTGTCTGTCCACAGCGCGACTCTTTATTTCTGTCAATGAGTAACTCTGATTAAGACATAATTTTTTTTTTTTTTTTTTTTCTTAAGGTTTACATTTGCAGTACCTTCAAGACCTATTATTTCCAACTGATTTTAAAGGGAAATTCCGTGATCCAGAGCTTGTCCCAGACTGCCTAAATGGTTTATGTCATCAGAATCACGTTAGCCAAACTAACTATTGAAGATGTGGCTTAACCTTACGTGCCAATTCAATCTTCTCCACAATGTTTTAAAATGTATTCTCGTATGCATTATGTAGTACCCAGTATCCTATGGTAATGCAACACAACATTACATGTTTGTTGTCACAGGCACTTCATTTTTGTGTCACAGTGCCCCGGTGTTCATTAGCCGCAAACATACCGATACAATGAACTGGAAGTTTGAGAATACACTTTTGGGAGAATAGATATTGAATCATAACACAATACAGAAGTGCTAAAATAACAAAATGCATCTTTCAAATGACTGTACATAACATTGTCAAATCAATACAGACCTGAACAAGAATTTAGTAAAATACGGAACGTAAAGAGCATGAGCATTTGCTTGTATAACATATTATAATGCTTAGTGCATTTTAAACTATACTGCAATAAAAGGTACCTTAAGGCGACAATCTGTAGATAAGTACATTATTATGTTAGTTTCGTCTATGTTGGCATTTGTTTAGTGTCATCAATTGGTTGGCTGTTTATTCTTTCAGTCAATAATTTACCCTTTTTTTCTAACAGTTGCTTACAATATCAAGAGCATCTTGAAGTCCTCTTTTCAAGTCACCACAGGCACTGAACACTTAAGTGGGCCCAGAAGGGGTTTAAATCTTCTAGGTTACCCGTAACAGAAAGTTAAAGAGCAAATTTCCAGAAAATTAGTAACACCCAAACCTTGTATTGGTGTGATTACCTTCCCGTATTGCGATATAATTCAAATAAGCGATATAGAGATAAGTAATTTAACCTGCAGTCATAGAAATGTTGCAGAACATTACCTTTAATGGGTGGTACAAATTAGCTTCAACGGCAAGAAGACCTCTCCTCACGTTTTGTTGCTACAAGACATCAGCTACTTCTAGTACATTCACATCTTTGACTACGGGGAGGAAATTAATATTATGGTTACTTCATACTGATGCTACTTGATATGTGATATTATAGTTCCGGTACCATTTTCAAGTTCAAGAGCACAATTTCAAAATAGAAAGGAGAGAGCGAGTGAGAATGAAACAAAAACCAAAGAATAACCGCACACAGGAACTGTCTTTAAAAAAGGCTTTTTGCTCACAAAGCTACTATATTGAAAGGGGTATCAAATAAGAAAATATACCTTAAGTATGCCCTTATTTTAGTTATTAAGATACGGCAAATCTATTATAGAACACTACCCCTAAAAAACCCTGATAAAAGTCTACTATGTTAATGTTGCTAGTGTTTAAACGATTTCAAGAATTTTTAAAGGCAGAGTAACAATTTTTAGGAAACTTATTTTCATTCAAATTGCTTTAAGTTGAATAAATACATATAAATACATATACTTGTTTAGTTATTACGTAAACTCCAGAAAATCATTATTCTTAATAATATAGGGGCAAACACATCGCCACTTCATTATCGCGACTTCTTCCGTAATGTATCTTCATACACTATTATGATTATTGCAATCATAGCACATAGTTTCTTTGAATACAAGAAAGTGAAATACCAAAATGTTCGGTATGATGAGCCTTTTCAAATATATTTGTCTCTGATCATATCGACCTCCGGTATGCTAATTAGCAGGGGTCAAAGGTCACGGCATCAAGAAAATCATAAATTCAAAATGACAATTTCCCCCCCCCCCCTCCATTTATCTCAAAAATATAAAGTTATTTGAACATAGTTCGTTTATTAAACAATTATTATGGCCAAGATCTGTGATCATATGAGAGCGTTTACCAAAATTATATTCCGTGTTGCTTCTCTCGCAATTTTTGCTGCTGGTGGCATACAAAAATCAATGTAACTCAAAAACTAAAGGATTTCATACAAAATCCTCTCATAGGATCATAGTATGTACACTAAACTAGGTTTGTGCCAAATGTGAAGTCTATAGGTCAAACCGTTTTTGAGATAAATAGGGGGCAAATTTCTAACCTTCGAAAAATGTCAAAAAAGATATAGGCCATTAAAGGTCCAGAAGCGTTTAATTGTTAATTAATCAATTATTAAATTAATTATTGCAATTTTGTTTTTTAAATCTAAATTTATCAATTCTATTAATATAACTATTTTTTTTTTAATTAAAAACAAATCTGTAAATGGTCACTTTTACCCCAAAATTAATTTATTTTTGTAATTCTCTTAAATATTACTGCTTGAAAAACAATGAAAAACAAAGTAAATGTAGCTGCTTGAAAAACAATACGAAACATAAGAAATCGCCTTTCTCTGTGTAATGCTGTACACTTCGATCAACCATAACATTTGAACGAAATGTCCGATTTTTACCAAATAAAAAGTAAACTACTCATGAGAGTTGTGAGAATTCAGAAATTTAGAAAACTACAATTTGATCTCTCAAAAACAAACTGACACCATGCCCCCCTCCCCTTAAAACGCTGATTTTAATTTATTAAATCTGTCTCCCTGTCCATCAAATTGTACTTGATGTTTACGCATCAAATATTTCAAGCAAGAACCCCCGCTTTTTATGTTCAGGGATATATTATTACATTACATTATTACTACACAATCATACTTTGGCCCTGAAGTCTGCTTATAACCTAATGTAGCTTGAAATCTGGAGGCCAATCGTCTTGGAAAACGCAAAGGTTGCTGTTGCTTGGTGTAGGCCTAAATAGCTTAAAAATCCCAATTCTGCAACCAAAATAAATACTCTTGTTGGCACGCACTTCATAACAAAAACGCACTTTGTAACAAAATTGTTATGAACTGCGTTAAGCTATCTTGTGACAGAACAAAAAGGGACAACTTCGACACACTTTGTAACAACATTAAAAAGTGATGAAATTTTCAAAGATCTTCCATTTGAGAACATTACTCCCCACGTAAAAAAATTGATACGAACTGCGTTCAGCTCTATTGTGACAGAACAAAAAGGGACAGCTTCGACGCACTCTGTAACAAAATCAAATTTGATGAACTCTTTAAAGATCTCCATTAAAAAAGCACTAACTCGACCCATATATCAACTCGCCCAATACCAATTCGTCCATAGCAAATCGCCCCATACTACTTCGTCC